>OX637660.1:9220098-9513098 GCA_951802225.1 Euspilapteryx auroguttella | reverse complement strand
TTCCAAAATTTCAAAATTTTACCCCCCCTTTTCATTATTCCAATCTACTTTATAATTCCACTACATACCACGGTGCGAATAAAATTGTTCCCAATAGCGCAGTTAATTTTTTATTAAAAAATTTCATTTGTCAAAAAGTGTTTAACACCCCTAAAAATTATTAAATATTATTTTAAATTCATAATTCTTTGCACATTATCCTCATTTGATCCGGCGGTCATTTTGATATCTCATTTGTCCAGCCAAGACATCCCATTCAGTTTTTACCATACCCCACTTGTAAAAATTTCACTCAATTTTAATTTTTAGAATTTTTAGTTTTATTTCAAAATAGTTTTTAATATTTGCTTCTTAGTTCATAAAGACCTCAAATTAAAAGTTTGACAATTTTTAATTTTCATTCTTTTTAACACCGACCATTTTTCTGAAAATAAAAAGTTGGAAAATCCCAAAAATTTTATCATTTCAATCTATCAGTTACTACCCCAATACACACCCATAAGAATAAAATTGATCAAAACCCGATACTTAAGATTTTATTCAAAATTTTCATATTTCAAAACAGGTTTTTGAACCTTAAAAATTTTAAAACATAACTTTAAAATTCTCACAATTTGTAACGTACTCACCATAATTGCGGCGGTCATTTTGACACCCGATTCACCACTCTTGTAAAGATATAAAAATTCATACTTAATACTTTAGTCCGAAAATTCACAGAATTTTAAAATTTTACATACCTCTGATAAAGTCCCAGTTCCTTGTCCGCTCCCTTCTCCTTCCTTGTCCCTGTAAAGAAAATAAATATAAAAATCTTAACTACATATAATAAAAAGTTACATATCTATAAAATATCCCTGAAATAAAAACTTAAAAACTAAAATAAAATAAAATAAACCTTAAACTTACCTTCAAAACTCCAATGGGCATATCAGGACTTACCTGTTCCTGAATGCACCACCATAACAACCAATATGGACCCTAATCTGGTGATATCTCCACTAGGGTCTTCACTAAACTTGGTCTTGTCGGACGACGAGTACCAATCATCATCTTCCACCAACGGCGACTTCGCACCTAACGACCTCAGCAAAGAGGTCATCAAAACCACTAGATTTATCCTAACAAAAATCACTGAAGGCAAAAGCCTCACTAAATCGAACAAAGAAACCATAATCAAAGCCGTAAAAGAATTACAGGATTTAGCCACAAACCTCAAAGGAACAACCTTCATCCCCTCTCCACAAGTCGCCCTTGACGACAGCACCATCTCTGTAATCAAAACTACCATCAAAGAAGAGATACAAAAGCAGATCTCTAACCACCTAACTAAACCTCAACAGAAGACTTCTTTTGCGGAAGCAGCTAAATCCAACACCAAAAAACCAATTTCCCCCGCAACTCTACCAACCACCAAACCTGCAATAATAATAACTGCCAAAACCCCAGTCACCAGCAACTCGGAAACTCTCCAGCATTGGAACAAGAGCGTGTCTTTTAAGGACACATTGTTCGCACCTGCTGGAGTAAAATTTGTTTCAAACAACAAATTACGAGTAGAGTTTGACACAGAAAGTCAAAGACAAACAGCTTTATACAAAGCTAACCAACCAAACTCAAACGTCTCAGCAGAACAGTCCAAAAAACTTCAACCATCATTCATTCTGAAGGGCATCACGAACTCTATCCCCACCGAAGAGCTTAAAGATATAATTTTCAGCCAGAACGAAACCATCAAAACTAACTTCAAAAAAGAAGATATCAACTTTCAATTCAAAAGGACAAATCGAAACAAAGCCCTATACAACGCAGTCTTCCGAACAACACCTGCCTGTTGGCGAGAGGTTGTGAAAACCGGCCGCATTAACGTCGAACACCAACGTGTACACGCCGAGGAGTACGTCTCTCTCTTACAGTGTTACGACTGCCTGCAGTTCGGACACACCAGAAAGACGTGCACCACTAAAGAGCACGCCTGCTCCCATTGTGCCTCAGAAACACATATATTCAAAGATTGTCCGTCTAAATCCAACCCTCCGAAGTGCCTAAATTGCATACACCACGCACAGAAAAATAACATACAAAACCCAAAGCTTAACCACTCTGCAACTTCAACCTCCTGCCCCAGAAACACTATTATAACAAACAAAATTAAAAATAAAACGGACTATGGACAATAGACACAACAATATCACAGACAGAAATCACAGCAATGTTACTAAACTTAAAGCTATACAAATAAACCTAAACGGAAGCCGCAATGCAACCCAAGAATTACTAACTTATCTAAACAACGAAAAACCGGATATAGCTTTCATCCAGGAACCCTACATCAGCAACCAAAATTGCATCAAGAGAATACCTGGTTACACTATATATCAGTTCCCTTTAAACAATAATGCACTTATGGCTGCAATCTGCACCAAAAACGACATTGGCAGCACTTTCGGCATTACGGAGCACTCCACATCCAACATCGCGACAGTACTCATCACTACTAAAACAGGAAATAAAATTTTCCTAACTTCAATCTACATAACACCCCGAAGAGACCAGTTACAAACCCTTAACGTACTGGAACAGTTTGTACGCAGTAATCGAGGCGCAACCCATATTATCGGCGGTGATTTTAATGGCTGGAACTCTATATGGGGTTCCCGTGCCAACACCCGCCGAGGAAACAAAGTAGCAGACTTCGCTATATTAAACGATCTCAAAATCTGTAACACAGGAGCTAATCCAACATATGCTGCCGTACGATACGGGATCCTCAGAGAGTCCATTATCGATTTGACACTCTGCAGCAATACCCGAACCACGGATGTATTAGACTGGACCGTCGATCAGAATATATGTCCCACATCTGATCATCACGCAATAACTTTTTCTATAATATTAGCCAAGACCCAAATCACCAGAAATAAGAAACTGACAACGTTCAGATATAATACCAACAATGTGCAATGGAGTCGCATAGGAGACACCTTTAAAACAAAACTGTTACAGAACCTACCTACACAACCAGACATAGAAAATCTTGATGCTAATAACCTAGAAATATATATACACGAACTAACGACCTCAATACAGAAAACTTGCGACAAAATTCTCCCTCGTGCCACTAGTCTTCCCCAAAAAGCTCCATGGTGGAACACAGAACTGGACGACCTCAAAAGAAGTGTCATCCAGAACCATCACAAGCTTGCAAAATTGAAGCAAAGATCCCTTCCTCTAGACGAAGTATTGGCTGAACGAGCAATGCTCAGAAAACAATACTCCGACGCAATATGTGATGCATCCACTTCTCACTTCAAGGAGTTCTGCAGCATGCAGAAACGAGACGATGTCTGGACTATTACAAATAAAATAATAAAGTCCCGGCCTATATCACAGCCTCCATCCATGCTCAAGTTAAATGATGGAACCTATACCAAAAACGCAACAGAAACAGCAGAAGCTCTCCTCAAGCACTTTTACCCGGACGATCTCTCAGATGACGACACGCAAACCCAAAAAACTATAAGAAACCAAGCACCCGAAGCAATACATACCACTGACGACCTACCATTCACTTTGTCAGAAATATCGGAAGCCATCGACTCAATGAGTCACAAGCGGGCTCCCGGACCTGACCATTTAACCTCTGACATATGCTTGCAAGTCAACAAATGCATCCCAGACATAATACTCAAAATTATGAATCGTTGCCTTACTCTCTATCATTTCCCAACATGCTGGAAGGCGTCGCTAGCAAAAATTATACCGAAACCCAATAAAATAGACCATACCGAATTATCCGCCTTCCGACCTATCGGTCTTATAAATGTTTTTGGCAAGCTTCTCGAGAAGCTAATAACTAACCGACTGAACTATCACCTTCAAATAACAAACAATACCTCATCTCACCAATATGGATTCAAACAACAAACGTCCACCTCTCATGCAATAACATCCGCTCTCACAATTGTTCGAAATTCATTAGAAATGAAAGAACATACAATTGCTGCGTCTTTGGACATAAAATCAGCCTTTGACAACGCCTGGTGGCCGGCAATCATACAAAGACTAAGGGACATTAAGTGCCCCAGAAACATCTTCTATCTTCTACGAAACTATCTACAAAATAGAACAGTCAAAATTAACTTTGCTGACCAGAGCGTTGAAAAGACCACCACCAGAGGATGCGTCCAGGGATCTGTGTGTGGTCCAACGCTCTGGAACCTTATTCTAGACGAGCTTTTCAGCGTCGACTTACCTGATGGTTGCCACCTCCAGGCGTACGCCGACGATGTCCTGCTCGTCACGCACTCCAGCTGCACCCAAGACCTGCAAAATAAAACAAACAAAGCATTAAAATCGATAACTGAATGGGGCAAATCTGTAAAACTTGAATTTGGCCCCACAAAAACTCAAATCATAGCGTTTACTAATAAAGCAGCAACATGTAAAATTCAAATAAACAACGAACCCATTAAATTTGTAAACTCAATAAAATACTTAGGAATAATAATAGACCGGAAATTAAAATTCATACAACACACGGAATACATCATCGAAAAATCCAAAAAACTTTTTCAGAAATTGGTACAATTTGTAAAGCCCACATGGGGAGTACACCCAGACAATATAAAAATTATCTACAACCACGTAATTGAACCAATAATTTGCTACAACTCTGGAATATGGTCTACTGCACTAAAAATCAAATATGTCTACCAAAGGTTCTTATCCCTACAACGGTTATTTGCCATCAAAATAATTCAAGGATTTAGAACACTCAGTACAGCTGCCTCTATATCCATAGCGCAACTCATCCCACTACCCGCGAAAATATCAGCTACTGCAGACAACGAAATTACAAAACATAGAAAACAATCCAAGTTTCTCCCTGACGATGTCCCGGTTGAAACGCCAACCCCAATCAAAGACCTATTACACCCTGCGATAAGACCTAAAATAACTATAATAAACGATTCTACAGAAAATGAAAACTTACCTCAAACCACACTCAACATCTATACGGATGGCAGCAAGCACGACGAAAAGGTGGGCGCTGCATTTGTTGCTTACCACCCTAACGGCGAAACAACAACTAAGAAGTTGAAACTACACTCTTGCTGCTCGGTTTTTCAAGCCGAGCTACTTGCTATATATCAAGCAATTTCCTGGAGTATATCCAAACGTAAATCCCCAACAATCATACATTCGGATAGCTTATCCAGTCTACAAGAGATAATGAACCCGAACAGCACAACCCCACTAGTTAATAAAATTCATCAAAAGTATATAATAGCATCTCAGAACAATATAAATATTGCATTCAAATGGGTAAAAGCCCACGCTGGTAATATAGGCAATGAAGCGGCTGACGTTGCAGCTAAATCTGCTGCAACCTCTCACAAGGCACTCGACTATTTATCAGTCCCAATATCATACGTAAAACACATGAATAAAATCCAATGCAAACAGGAAGCCGAAGACTTATATAATAAAACGAGCCCTCACATACGATCACTCATCCCAACGTATGAAAAACTAACCGAATATGTGACTGCTGTCAAACCATATTTTGCCATCACACAACTCTTAACAAACCATGGTTATCACAAGAGTTACCTTCATAGGTTTCACTTAACTCCAAATGATCAATGCCCTTGTGATGGAGTCAGCCCGCAGACCCTCGAACACCTTATAAGGCACTGCCCTCGTTTTGGCGAACCACGCCAAAGCCACCTAACTGCAGCATTAATAATAAGTGACCCATATTCACTAACTGACATCATAAAAAAGCAAACGACCATTGAATCGTTTCACACTATGGTGGTTCACATTGTGAAAAACTTGAAAAGCTTCAACAAACCACCAACTCCCAATGTCAATACAATACCGCAACCATAAGCGAAGAAACCACAAGCAAAGAGTATGCCATTAGCTCTGAACTTGTGAGTTTAAATCAAAAAGTTGGACTTTGAGAAACTCCAACAAAACTCTCAAAAAAAAAAAAAAACCTAACCTAACCTAACCTAACCTAACCTAACCTAACCTAACCTAACCTAACCTAACCTAACCTAACCTAACCTAACCTAACCTAACCTAACCTAACCTAACCTAACCTAACCTAACCTAACCTAACCTAACCTAACCTAACCTAACCTAACCTAACCTAACCTAACCTAACCTAACCTAACCTAACCTAACCTAACCTAACCTAACCTAACCTAACCTAACCTAACCTAACCTAACCTAACCTAACCTAACCTAACCTAACCTAACCTAACCTAACCTAACCTAACCTAACCTAACCTAACCTAACCTAACCTAACCTAACCTAACCTAACCTAACCTAACCTAACCTAACCTAACCTAACCTAACCTAACCTAACCTAACCTAACCTAACCTAACCTAACCTAACCTAACCTAACCTAACCTAACCTAACCTAACCTAACCTAACCTAACCTAACCTAACCTAACCTAACCTAACCTAACCTAACCTAACCTAACCTAACCTAACCTAACCTAACCTAACCTAACCTAACCTAACCTAACCTAACCTAACCTAACCTAACCTAACCTAACCTAACCTAACCTAACCTAACCTAACCTAACCTAACCTAACCTAACCTAACCTAACCTAACCTAACCTAACCTAACCTAACCTAACCTAACCTAACCTAACCTAACCTAACCTAACCTAACCTAACCTAACCTAACCTAACCTAACCTAACCTAACCTAACCTAACCTAACCTAACCTAACCTAACCTAACCTAACCTAACCTAACCTAACCTAACCTAACCTAACCTAACCTAACCTAACCTAACCTAACCTAACCTAACCTAACCTAACCTAACCTAACCTAACCTAACCTAACCTAACCTAACCTAACCTAACCTAACCTAACCTAACCTAACCTAACCTAACCTAACCTAACCTAACCTAACCTAACCTAACCTAACCTAACCTAACCTAACCTAACCTAACCTAACCTAACCTAACCTAACCTAACCTAACCTAACCTAACCTAACCTAACCTAACCTAACCTAACCTAACCTAACCTAACCTAACCTAACCTAACCTAACCTAACCTAACCTAACCTAACCTAACCTAACCTAACCTAACCTAACCTAACCTAACCTAACCTAACCTAACCTAACCTAACCTAACCTAACCTAACCTAACCTAACCTAACCTAACCTAACCTAACCTAACCTAACCTAACCTAACCTAACCTAACCTAACCTAACCTAACCTAACCTAACCTAACCTAACCTAACCTAACCTAACCTAACCTAACCTAACCTAACCTAACCTAACCTAACCTAACCTAACCTAACCTAACCTAACCTAACCTAACCTAACCTAACCTAACCTAACCTAACCTAACCTAACCTAACCTAACCTAACCTAACCTAACCTAACCTAACCTAACCTAACCTAACCTAACCTAACCTAACCTAACCTAACCTAACCTAACCTAACCTAACCTAACCTAACCTAACCTAACCTAACCTAACCTAACCTAACCTAACCTAACCTAACCTAACCTAACCTAACCTAACCTAACCTAACCTAACCTAACCTAACCTAACCTAACCTAACCTAACCTAACCTAACCTAACCTAACCTAACCTAACCTAACCTAACCTAACCTAACCTAACCTAACCTAACCTAACCTAACCTAACCTAACCTAACCTAACCTAACCTAACCTAACCTAACCTAACCTAACCTAACCTAACCTAACCGACTTCTTCGCCTGCCTCTGCCTATCTCAGTCGCCCGTCTGCGACTCTGCACGCCTACTCGTAAAAACTAAACTAAACTAAACTTATCTGTTTTATAATTATACCAACTATATTAAAAATCGGGCTCTTCTCGCGCCGCGACAAAAGTGTAAGTGCAGCCTGTCCTGGGGTAAGTGCCTTTTATCTATCCTCCTTGTGTCCTGACTGCCTGCCTGAAACTCTTCTCTGTCCTTCATGCAGTACGGACAACCCGCTCTCCTGCGTTTCGTTATGTACTCAACATAATTTTATTCTATCCAATACATAGGTACATAACACTTTACATTAGGTTCCAAAAGGTTAGTTATACAAACCTTAAGCTAGGCCCATAAACTTTGTTTAACTTCAGCTAAGTCCCAAAAGGTTAATTTAACTTCAGTTAAGTTCCAAAGGATCAGTTTAACTTCAATTAGGCTCATAAAGGTTAAATTAACTTCAGTAAAATTCCAATTAGTTTCCAAAAGGTCAGTTTAACTTCAGTTAAGTTCCAAAATTCTATCTAATCTATATCTAATACATTAGGCAATAACAAAACGCATAATCCTGCTGCATCGCGCCATCGACTTTTTGCTGACACTCTATATAATGCTTCGCCATTTGGGCTGAAGCCCAGTTAAGCCCCAATAAATACTCTCTTCCAAACACACTGACAAATCACACCCATGAATTTCTGAAAAGGAAGGCAGATTTTACTCAACTCACTCATATTAATCCACCCCCTCACATAATCCAAAAGCAGTCACACTGCCATTTTTAAACCTAAATAAATATCAAAAACTTCCCTTACTTTAAATTGATTTATTAAAAATATAATACTTATTATTAAATGTTGATAACCTCAACTCTCAATTACAATTTATTCCCAACTCTAAATAAACACGGAATTACAACCTTAAAATAAAATAATAAACAATCAGCGCAGTACTACACTATAAAATACACAGACTCACTTTGATCTGAAACAGTAAACAGGCACAAAGCTCAAACTGTGGGAACTGGATAGGCCTGAGAGCGGCCCACAGTGACTTCAGTAATACGGCTCCCATAATAATTTACCCAAGATGACCCGGACCTCTGTGAAGTGATCCTGATCTGACGGAGATCTTGATCTCATGCTCTGTAAAAAACATTTATCCCTCTTACATTAAAACTACTCAAGGCGGGCTTCATTTAGAAAACACTATAGTTATCTCTACTTACAAAGAACAAAAGTTCAATAATAGAATCATAACCAATAATGTCTCGAACGTAGGCCGAGGAAGTCATCACGAGCCCTGGAACATATGTCCAGATGTACTTCTGCCTGACGGGGCATGGTCAGAACGGCCTCTGTCATTGCCCACACGGGAAATCCGTACTCTTTCTCTTCTCTTGGAATCTTTATAGACCTGAAAAGAGTTAGTGAGTACACTGGCTTAGCAAAAGTTTCACATAACCACGCAAGTGCTGCAAACGCGCGCGGTGATACTAAACGCGCATTGGGCACACACCTAATTGAATAAGCTGGTCTTTCTTCAGGATTAGGACATAAAAATAAAACAATTTGATTCATCTACATACAAAGCCTTGCCTAGTGAAAAGCAATAATCAATCACACAACTCGTTGTTCCTATTCAATCAAACAAGACTTACCCAAACTTTGTTTTGCTGGTTAGGCAAAGGAACATTCCCTATACAGCCAAAACAAAAATTAATTTCCTTAATTTAAAGAAATATTGAACAAAAGCACATAGGTAAATATAATCACAACAATATAGGTTGAACCAGACTAGGTTTGTGTCAAGTTAATCTCAGTTAAACCTATAAATGTTATAATTTGCCCCAGTTAGGTCTTTAAAGCCTAACTTAAAAACTTCAGTTAGGTTCAAAAGATTAGTTTTACCTCAATTAAGTCTAAACAAGTTAAGTTTATCTGTACTATGCTAATTAAGTTAGGGCCAATAAAGTTAATTTAACTCCAGTTAAATCCAAACAAACTACTCTTACTAGATCGGTTTATATTATGCTAATTAATCTCAGTTAGATCAAACTTCAATTAGCTCCAAAAAGGTTGGTATAATCCCAGTTAAATTGTATTACGTTAATCTCAGTTAGGCTTAGCTTCAGTTAAGGATTAGTCTAACTACAGTTTAGTCCAAACAAGTTAGGTTTGTATAAACTTACTAGGTTCATCATAGTTAGGTTTAACTTCAGTCAGGTCAAAAAGGACAGTCTAACCTCAGTTAAATCCAAACAAGTTAGGTTTGTCTGCACTAGGTTGATCTTTATTAGGTTCAATCTCAGTTAGGTCAAAAAGGTTAGTTTAACCTCAGTTAAGTGCAAACAAGTTAGACCAACCTGCATAGGTTTAACCTCAGTTAGGTTTAACTTCAATTGGGATTAACCACAGTGATGTTTAACTTCAGTTAAGTCTTATAAAGGATTAGTCTAACTACAGTTTAGTCCAAACAAGTTAGGTTTGTTTATACTAGGTTCATCATAGTTAGGTTTAACTTCAGTCAGGTCAAAAAGGACAGTCTATCCTCAGTTAAATCCAAACAAGTTAGGTTTGTCTGTACTAGGTTGATCTTTATTAGGTTCAATCTCAGTTAGATCAAAAAGGTTAGTTTAACCTCAGTTAAGTGCAAACAAGTTTGACCAACCTGTATAGGTTTAACCTCAGTTAGGTTTAACTTCAGTTAAGTTATAAGATTAACCTCAGTTAGGTTTAACTTCAGTTAGGTTTAACTCCAGTTAGGTTTAACTTCGGTTAGGTTTAACCTCAGTTAACCAGGCTCTCTACCCATTTATATACCCCGGAGTAGACCCCCGCTCGTCACTTCTTCGCCTGCCTCTGCCTATCTCAGTCGCCCGTCTGCGACTCTGCACGCCTACTCGTAAAAACTAAACTAAACTAAACTTATCTGTTTTATAATTATACCAACTATATTAAAAATCGGGCTCTTCTCGCGCCGCGACAAAAGTGTAAGTGCAGCCTGTCCTGGGGTAAGTGCCTTTTATCTATCCTCCTTGTGTCCTGACTGCCTGCCTGAAACTCTTCTCTGTCCTTCATGCAGTACGGACAACCCGCTCTCCTGCGTTTCGTTATGTACTCAACATAATTTTATTCTATCCAATACATAGGTACATAACACTTTACATTAGGTTCCAAAAGGTTAGTTATACAAACCTTAAGCTAGGCCCATAAACTTTGTTTAACTTCAGCTAAGTCCCAAAAGGTTAATTTAACTTCAGTTAAGTTCCAAAGGATCAGTTTAACTTCAATTAGGCTCATAAAGGTTAAATTAACTTCAGTAAAATTCCAATTAGTTTCCAAAAGGTCAGTTTAACTTCAGTTAAGTTCCAAAATTCTATCTAATCTATATCTAATACATTAGGCAATAACAAAACGCATAATCCTGCTGCATCGCGCCATCGACTTTTTGCTGACACTCTATATAATGCTTCGCCATTTGGGCTGAAGCCCAGTTAAGCCCCAATAAATACTCTCTTCCAAACACACTGACAAATCACACCCATGAATTTCTGAAAAGGAAGGCAGATTTTACTCAACTCACTCATATTAATCCACCCCCTCACATAATCCAAAAGCAGTCACACTGCCATTTTTAAACCTAAATAAATATCAAAAACTTCCCTTACTTTAAATTGATTTATTAAAAATATAATACTTATTATTAAATGTTGATAACCTCAACTCTCAATTACAATTTATTCCCAACTCTAAATAAACACGGAATTACAACCTTAAAATAAAATAATAAACAATCAGCGCAGTACTACACTATAAAATACACAGACTCACTTTGATCTGAAACAGTAAACAGGCACAAAGCTCAAACTGTGGGAACTGGATAGGCCTGAGAGCGGCCCACAGTGACTTCAGTAATACGGCTCCCATAATAATTTACCCAAGATGACCCGGACCTCTGTGAAGTGATCCTGATCTGACGGAGATCTTGATCTCATGCTCTGTAAAAAACATTTATCCCTCTTACATTAAAACTACTCAAGGCGGGCTTCATTTAGAAAACACTATAGTTATCTCTACTTACAAAGAACAAAAGTTCAATAATAGAATCATAACCAATAATGTCTCGAACGTAGGCCGAGGAAGTCATCACGAGCCCTGGAACATATGTCCAGATGTACTTCTGCCTGACGGGGCATGGTCAGAACGGCCTCTGTCATTGCCCACACGGGAAATCCGTACTCTTTCTCTTCTCTTGGAATCTTTATAGACCTGAAAAGAGTTAGTGAGTACACTGGCTTAGCAAAAGTTTCACATAACCACGCAAGTGCTGCAAACGCGCGCGGTGATACTAAACGCGCATTGGGCACACACCTAATTGAATAAGCTGGTCTTTCTTCAGGATTAGGACATAAAAATAAAACAATTTGATTCATCTACATACAAAGCCTTGCCTAGTGAAAAGCAATAATCAATCACACAACTCGTTGTTCCTATTCAATCAAACAAGACTTACCCAAACTTTGTTTTGCTGGTTAGGCAAAGGAACATTCCCTATACAGCCAAAACAAAAATTAATTTCCTTAATTTAAAGAAATATTGAACAAAAGCACATAGGTAAATATAATCACAACAATATAGGTTGAACCAGACTAGGTTTGTGTCAAGTTAATCTCAGTTAAACCTATAAATGTTATAATTTGCCCCAGTTAGGTCTTTAAAGCCTAACTTAAAAACTTCAGTTAGGTTCAAAAGATTAGTTTTACCTCAATTAAGTCTAAACAAGTTAAGTTTATCTGTACTATGCTAATTAAGTTAGGGCCAATAAAGTTAATTTAACTCCAGTTAAATCCAAACAAACTACTCTTACTAGATCGGTTTATATTATGCTAATTAATCTCAGTTAGATCAAACTTCAATTAGCTCCAAAAAGGTTGGTATAATCCCAGTTAAATTGTATTACGTTAATCTCAGTTAGGCTTAGCTTCAGTTAAGGATTAGTCTAACTACAGTTTAGTCCAAACAAGTTAGGTTTGTATAAACTTACTAGGTTCATCATAGTTAGGTTTAACTTCAGTCAGGTCAAAAAGGACAGTCTAACCTCAGTTAAATCCAAACAAGTTAGGTTTGTCTGCACTAGGTTGATCTTTATTAGGTTCAATCTCAGTTAGGTCAAAAAGGTTAGTTTAACCTCAGTTAAGTGCAAACAAGTTAGACCAACCTGCATAGGTTTAACCTCAGTTAGGTTTAACTTCAATTGGGATTAACCACAGTGATGTTTAACTTCAGTTAAGTCTTATAAAGGATTAGTCTAACTACAGTTTAGTCCAAACAAGTTAGGTTTGTTTATACTAGGTTCATCATAGTTAGGTTTAACTTCAGTCAGGTCAAAAAGGACAGTCTATCCTCAGTTAAATCCAAACAAGTTAGGTTTGTCTGTACTAGGTTGATCTTTATTAGGTTCAATCTCAGTTAGATCAAAAAGGTTAGTTTAACCTCAGTTAAGTGCAAACAAGTTTGACCAACCTGTATAGGTTTAACCTCAGTTAGGTTTAACTTCAGTTAAGTTATAAGATTAACCTCAGTTAGGTTTAACTTCAGTTAGGTTTAACTCCAGTTAGGTTTAACTTCGGTTAGGTTTAACCTCAGTTAACCAGGCTCTCTACCCATTTATATACCCCGGAGTAGACCCCCGCTCGTCACTTCTTCGCCTGCCTCTGCCTATCTCAGTCGCCCGTCTGCGACTCTGCACGCCTACTCGTAAAAACTAAACTAAACTAAACTTATCTGTTTTATAATTATACCAACTATATTAAAAATCGGGCTCTTCTCGCGCCGCGACAAAAGTGTAAGTGCAGCCTGTCCTGGGGTAAGTGCCTTTTATCTATCCTCCTTGTGTCCTGACTGCCTGCCTGAAACTCTTCTCTGTCCTTCATGCAGTACGGACAACCCGCTCTCCTGCGTTTCGTTATGTACTCAACATAATTTTATTCTATCCAATACATAGGTACATAACACTTTACATTAGGTTCCAAAAGGTTAGTTATACAAACCTTAAGCTAGGCCCATAAACTTTGTTTAACTTCAGCTAAGTCCCAAAAGGTTAATTTAACTTCAGTTAAGTTCCAAAGGATCAGTTTAACTTCAATTAGGCTCATAAAGGTTAAATTAACTTCAGTAAAATTCCAATTAGTTTCCAAAAGGTCAGTTTAACTTCAGTTAAGTTCCAAAATTCTATCTAATCTATATCTAATACATTAGGCAATAACAAAACGCATAATCCTGCTGCATCGCGCCATCGACTTTTTGCTGACACTCTATATAATGCTTCGCCATTTGGGCTGAAGCCCAGTTAAGCCCCAATAAATACTCTCTTCCAAACACACTGACAAATCACACCCATGAATTTCTGAAAAGGAAGGCAGATTTTACTCAACTCACTCATATTAATCCACCCCCTCACATAATCCAAAAGCAGTCACACTGCCATTTTTAAACCTAAATAAATATCAAAAACTTCCCTTACTTTAAATTGATTTATTAAAAATATAATACTTATTATTAAATGTTGATAACCTCAACTCTCAATTACAATTTATTCCCAACTCTAAATAAACACGGAATTACAACCTTAAAATAAAATAATAAACAATCAGCGCAGTACTACACTATAAAATACACAGACTCACTTTGATCTGAAACAGTAAACAGGCACAAAGCTCAAACTGTGGGAACTGGATAGGCCTGAGAGCGGCCCACAGTGACTTCAGTAATACGGCTCCCATAATAATTTACCCAAGATGACCCGGACCTCTGTGAAGTGATCCTGATCTGACGGAGATCTTGATCTCATGCTCTGTAAAAAACATTTATCCCTCTTACATTAAAACTACTCAAGGCGGGCTTCATTTAGAAAACACTATAGTTATCTCTACTTACAAAGAACAAAAGTTCAATAATAGAATCATAACCAATAATGTCTCGAACGTAGGCCGAGGAAGTCATCACGAGCCCTGGAACATATGTCCAGATGTACTTCTGCCTGACGGGGCATGGTCAGAACGGCCTCTGTCATTGCCCACACGGGAAATCCGTACTCTTTCTCTTCTCTTGGAATCTTTATAGACCTGAAAAGAGTTAGTGAGTACACTGGCTTAGCAAAAGTTTCACATAACCACGCAAGTGCTGCAAACGCGCGCGGTGATACTAAACGCGCATTGGGCACACACCTAATTGAATAAGCTGGTCTTTCTTCAGGATTAGGACATAAAAATAAAACAATTTGATTCATCTACATACAAAGCCTTGCCTAGTGAAAAGCAATAATCAATCACACAACTCGTTGTTCCTATTCAATCAAACAAGACTTACCCAAACTTTGTTTTGCTGGTTAGGCAAAGGAACATTCCCTATACAGCCAAAACAAAAATTAATTTCCTTAATTTAAAGAAATATTGAACAAAAGCACATAGGTAAATATAATCACAACAATATAGGTTGAACCAGACTAGGTTTGTGTCAAGTTAATCTCAGTTAAACCTATAAATGTTATAATTTGCCCCAGTTAGGTCTTTAAAGCCTAACTTAAAAACTTCAGTTAGGTTCAAAAGATTAGTTTTACCTCAATTAAGTCTAAACAAGTTAAGTTTATCTGTACTATGCTAATTAAGTTAGGGCCAATAAAGTTAATTTAACTCCAGTTAAATCCAAACAAACTACTCTTACTAGATCGGTTTATATTATGCTAATTAATCTCAGTTAGATCAAACTTCAATTAGCTCCAAAAAGGTTGGTATAATCCCAGTTAAATTGTATTACGTTAATCTCAGTTAGGCTTAGCTTCAGTTAAGGATTAGTCTAACTACAGTTTAGTCCAAACAAGTTAGGTTTGTATAAACTTACTAGGTTCATCATAGTTAGGTTTAACTTCAGTCAGGTCAAAAAGGACAGTCTAACCTCAGTTAAATCCAAACAAGTTAGGTTTGTCTGCACTAGGTTGATCTTTATTAGGTTCAATCTCAGTTAGGTCAAAAAGGTTAGTTTAACCTCAGTTAAGTGCAAACAAGTTAGACCAACCTGCATAGGTTTAACCTCAGTTAGGTTTAACTTCAATTGGGATTAACCACAGTGATGTTTAACTTCAGTTAAGTCTTATAAAGGATTAGTCTAACTACAGTTTAGTCCAAACAAGTTAGGTTTGTTTATACTAGGTTCATCATAGTTAGGTTTAACTTCAGTCAGGTCAAAAAGGACAGTCTATCCTCAGTTAAATCCAAACAAGTTAGGTTTGTCTGTACTAGGTTGATCTTTATTAGGTTCAATCTCAGTTAGATCAAAAAGGTTAGTTTAACCTCAGTTAAGTGCAAACAAGTTTGACCAACCTGTATAGGTTTAACCTCAGTTAGGTTTAACTTCAGTTAAGTTATAAGATTAACCTCAGTTAGGTTTAACTTCAGTTAGGTTTAACTCCAGTTAGGTTTAACTTCGGTTAGGTTTAACCTCAGTTAACCAGGCTCTCTACCCATTTATATACCCCGGAGTAGACCCCCGCTCGTCACTTCTTCGCCTGCCTCTGCCTATCTCAGTCGCCCGTCTGCGACTCTGCACGCCTACTCGTAAAAACTAAACTAAACTAAACTTATCTGTTTTATAATTATACCAACTATATTAAAAATCGGGCTCTTCTCGCGCCGCGACAAAAGTGTAAGTGCAGCCTGTCCTGGGGTAAGTGCCTTTTATCTATCCTCCTTGTGTCCTGACTGCCTGCCTGAAACTCTTCTCTGTCCTTCATGCAGTACGGACAACCCGCTCTCCTGCGTTTCGTTATGTACTCAACATAATTTTATTCTATCCAATACATAGGTACATAACACTTTACATTAGGTTCCAAAAGGTTAGTTATACAAACCTTAAGCTAGGCCCATAAACTTTGTTTAACTTCAGCTAAGTCCCAAAAGGTTAATTTAACTTCAGTTAAGTTCCAAAGGATCAGTTTAACTTCAATTAGGCTCATAAAGGTTAAATTAACTTCAGTAAAATTCCAATTAGTTTCCAAAAGGTCAGTTTAACTTCAGTTAAGTTCCAAAATTCTATCTAATCTATATCTAATACATTAGGCAATAACAAAACGCATAATCCTGCTGCATCGCGCCATCGACTTTTTGCTGACACTCTATATAATGCTTCGCCATTTGGGCTGAAGCCCAGTTAAGCCCCAATAAATACTCTCTTCCAAACACACTGACAAATCACACCCATGAATTTCTGAAAAGGAAGGCAGATTTTACTCAACTCACTCATATTAATCCACCCCCTCACATAATCCAAAAGCAGTCACACTGCCATTTTTAAACCTAAATAAATATCAAAAACTTCCCTTACTTTAAATTGATTTATTAAAAATATAATACTTATTATTAAATGTTGATAACCTCAACTCTCAATTACAATTTATTCCCAACTCTAAATAAACACGGAATTACAACCTTAAAATAAAATAATAAACAATCAGCGCAGTACTACACTATAAAATACACAGACTCACTTTGATCTGAAACAGTAAACAGGCACAAAGCTCAAACTGTGGGAACTGGATAGGCCTGAGAGCGGCCCACAGTGACTTCAGTAATACGGCTCCCATAATAATTTACCCAAGATGACCCGGACCTCTGTGAAGTGATCCTGATCTGACGGAGATCTTGATCTCATGCTCTGTAAAAAACATTTATCCCTCTTACATTAAAACTACTCAAGGCGGGCTTCATTTAGAAAACACTATAGTTATCTCTACTTACAAAGAACAAAAGTTCAATAATAGAATCATAACCAATAATGTCTCGAATGTAGGCCGAGGAAGTCATCACGAGCCCTGGAACATATGTCCAGATGTACTTCTGCCTGACGGGGCATGGTCAGAACGGCCTCTGTCATTGCCCACACGGGAAATCCGTACTCTTTCTCTTCTCTTGGAATCTTTATAGACCTGAAAAGAGTTAGTGAGTACACTGGCTTAGCAAAAGTTTCACATAACCACGCAAGTGCTGCAAACGCGCGCGGTGATACTAAACGCGCATTGGGCACACACCTAATTGAATAAGCTGGTCTTTCTTCAGGATTAGGACATAAAAATAAAACAATTTGATTCATCTACATACAAAGCCTTGCCTAGTGAAAAGCAATAATCAATCACACAACTCGTTGTTCCTATTCAATCAAACAAGACTTACCCAAACTTTGTTTTGCTGGTTAGGCAAAGGAACATTCCCTATACAGCCAAAACAAAAATTAATTTCCTTAATTTAAAGAAATATTGAACAAAAGCACATAGGTAAATATAATCACAACAATATAGGTTGAACCAGACTAGGTTTGTGTCAAGTTAATCTCAGTTAAACCTATAAATGTTATAATTTGCCCCAGTTAGGTCTTTAAAGCCTAACTTAAAAACTTCAGTTAGGTTCAAAAGATTAGTTTTACCTCAATTAAGTCTAAACAAGTTAAGTTTATCTGTACTATGCTAATTAAGTTAGGGCCAATAAAGTTAATTTAACTCCAGTTAAATCCAAACAAACTACTCTTACTAGATCGGTTTATATTATGCTAATTAATCTCAGTTAGATCAAACTTCAATTAGCTCCAAAAAGGTTGGTATAATCCCAGTTAAATTGTATTACGTTAATCTCAGTTAGGCTTAGCTTCAGTTAAGGATTAGTCTAACTACAGTTTAGTCCAAACAAGTTAGGTTTGTATAAACTTACTAGGTTCATCATAGTTAGGTTTAACTTCAGTCAGGTCAAAAAGGACAGTCTAACCTCAGTTAAATCCAAACAAGTTAGGTTTGTCTGCACTAGGTTGATCTTTATTAGGTTCAATCTCAGTTAGGTCAAAAAGGTTAGTTTAACCTCAGTTAAGTGCAAACAAGTTAGACCAACCTGCATAGGTTTAACCTCAGTTAGGTTTAACTTCAATTGGGATTAACCACAGTGATGTTTAACTTCAGTTAAGTCTTATAAAGGATTAGTCTAACTACAGTTTAGTCCAAACAAGTTAGGTTTGTTTATACTAGGTTCATCATAGTTAGGTTTAACTTCAGTCAGGTCAAAAAGGACAGTCTATCCTCAGTTAAATCCAAACAAGTTAGGTTTGTCTGTACTAGGTTGATCTTTATTAGGTTCAATCTCAGTTAGATCAAAAAGGTTAGTTTAACCTCAGTTAAGTGCAAACAAGTTTGACCAACCTGTATAGGTTTAACCTCAGTTAGGTTTAACTTCAGTTAAGTTATAAGATTAACCTCAGTTAGGTTTAACTTCAGTTAGGTTTAACTCCAGTTAGGTTTAACTTCGGTTAGGTTTAACCTCAGTTAACCAGGCTCTCTACCCATTTATATACCCCGGAGTAGACCCCCGCTCGTCACTTCTTCGCCTGCCTCTGCCTATCTCAGTCGCCCGTCTGCGACTCTGCACGCCTACTCGTAAAAACTAAACTAAACTAAACTTATCTGTTTTATAATTATACCAACTATATTAAAAATCGGGCTCTTCTCGCGCCGCGACAAAAGTGTAAGTGCAGCCTGTCCTGGGGTAAGTGCCTTTTATCTATCCTCCTTGTGTCCTGACTGCCTGCCTGAAACTCTTCTCTGTCCTTCATGCAGTACGGACAACCCGCTCTCCTGCGTTTCGTTATGTACTCAACATAATTTTATTCTATCCAATACATAGGTACATAACACTTTACATTAGGTTCCAAAAGGTTAGTTATACAAACCTTAAGCTAGGCCCATAAACTTTGTTTAACTTCAGCTAAGTCCCAAAAGGTTAATTTAACTTCAGTTAAGTTCCAAAGGATCAGTTTAACTTCAATTAGGCTCATAAAGGTTAAATTAACTTCAGTAAAATTCCAATTAGTTTCCAAAAGGTCAGTTTAACTTCAGTTAAGTTCCAAAATTCTATCTAATCTATATCTAATACATTAGGCAATAACAAAACGCATAATCCTGCTGCATCGCGCCATCGACTTTTTGCTGACACTCTATATAATGCTTCGCCATTTGGGCTGAAGCCCAGTTAAGCCCCAATAAATACTCTCTTCCAAACACACTGACAAATCACACCCATGAATTTCTGAAAAGGAAGGCAGATTTTACTCAACTCACTCATATTAATCCACCCCCTCACATAATCCAAAAGCAGTCACACTGCCATTTTTAAACCTAAATAAATATCAAAAACTTCCCTTACTTTAAATTGATTTATTAAAAATATAATACTTATTATTAAATGTTGATAACCTCAACTCTCAATTACAATTTATTCCCAACTCTAAATAAACACGGAATTACAACCTTAAAATAAAATAATAAACAATCAGCGCAGTACTACACTATAAAATACACAGACTCACTTTGATCTGAAACAGTAAACAGGCACAAAGCTCAAACTGTGGGAACTGGATAGGCCTGAGAGCGGCCCACAGTGACTTCAGTAATACGGCTCCCATAATAATTTACCCAAGATGACCCGGACCTCTGTGAAGTGATCCTGATCTGACGGAGATCTTGATCTCATGCTCTGTAAAAAACATTTATCCCTCTTACATTAAAACTACTCAAGGCGGGCTTCATTTAGAAAACACTATAGTTATCTCTACTTACAAAGAACAAAAGTTCAATAATAGAATCATAACCAATAATGTCTCGAACGTAGGCCGAGGAAGTCATCACGAGCCCTGGAACATATGTCCAGATGTACTTCTGCCTGACGGGGCATGGTCAGAACGGCCTCTGTCATTGCCCACACGGGAAATCCGTACTCTTTCTCTTCTCTTGGAATTTTTATAGACCTGAAAAGAGTTAGTGAGTACACTGGCTTAGCAAAAGTTTCACATAACCACGCAAGTGCTGCAAACGCGCGCGGTGATACTAAACGCGCATTGGGCACACACCTAATTGAATAAGCTGGTCTTTCTTCAGGATTAGGACATAAAAATAAAACAATTTGATTCATCTACATACAAAGCCTTGCCTAGTGAAAAGCAATAATCAATCACACAACTCGTTGTTCCTATTCAATCAAACAAGACTTACCCAAACTTTGTTTTGCTGGTTAGGCAAAGGAACATTCCCTATACAGCCAAAACAAAAATTAATTTCCTTAATTTAAAGAAATATTGAACAAAAGCACATAGGTAAATATAATCACAACAATATAGGTTGAACCAGACTAGGTTTGTGTCAAGTTAATCTCAGTTAAACCTATAAATGTTATAATTTGCCCCAGTTAGGTCTTTAAAGCCTAACTTAAAAACTTCAGTTAGGTTCAAAAGATTAGTTTTACCTCAATTAAGTCTAAACAAGTTAAGTTTATCTGTACTATGCTAATTAAGTTAGGGCCAATAAAGTTAATTTAACTCCAGTTAAATCCAAACAAACTACTCTTACTAGATCGGTTTATATTATGCTAATTAATCTCAGTTAGATCAAACTTCAATTAGCTCCAAAAAGGTTGGTATAATCCCAGTTAAATTGTATTACGTTAATCTCAGTTAGGCTTAGCTTCAGTTAAGGATTAGTCTAACTACAGTTTAGTCCAAACAAGTTAGGTTTGTATAAACTTACTAGGTTCATCATAGTTAGGTTTAACTTCAGTCAGGTCAAAAAGGACAGTCTAACCTCAGTTAAATCCAAACAAGTTAGGTTTGTCTGCACTAGGTTGATCTTTATTAGGTTCAATCTCAGTTAGGTCAAAAAGGTTAGTTTAACCTCAGTTAAGTGCAAACAAGTTAGACCAACCTGCATAGGTTTAACCTCAGTTAGGTTTAACTTCAATTGGGATTAACCACAGTGATGTTTAACTTCAGTTAAGTCTTATAAAGGATTAGTCTAACTACAGTTTAGTCCAAACAAGTTAGGTTTGTTTATACTAGGTTCATCATAGTTAGGTTTAACTTCAGTCAGGTCAAAAAGGACAGTCTATCCTCAGTTAAATCCAAACAAGTTAGGTTTGTCTGTACTAGGTTGATCTTTATTAGGTTCAATCTCAGTTAGATCAAAAAGGTTAGTTTAACCTCAGTTAAGTGCAAACAAGTTTGACCAACCTGTATAGGTTTAACCTCAGTTAGGTTTAACTTCAGTTAAGTTATAAGATTAACCTCAGTTAGGTTTAACTTCAGTTAGGTTTAACTCCAGTTAGGTTTAACTTCGGTTAGGTTTAACCTCAGTTAACCAGGCTCTCTACCCATTTATATACCCCGGAGTAGACCCCCGCTCGTCACTTCTTCGCCTGCCTCTGCCTATCTCAGTCGCCCGTCTGCGACTCTGCACGCCTACTCGTAAAAACTAAACTAAACTAAACTTATCTGTTTTATAATTATACCAACTATATTAAAAATCGGGCTCTTCTCGCGCCGCGACAAAAGTGTAAGTGCAGCCTGTCCTGGGGTAAGTGCCTTTTATCTATCCTCCTTGTGTCCTGACTGCCTGCCTGAAACTCTTCTCTGTCCTTCATGCAGTACGGACAACCCGCTCTCCTGCGTTTCGTTATGTACTCAACATAATTTTATTCTATCCAATACATAGGTACATAACACTTTACATTAGGTTCCAAAAGGTTAGTTATACAAACCTTAAGCTAGGCCCATAAACTTTGTTTAACTTCAGCTAAGTCCCAAAAGGTTAATTTAACTTCAGTTAAGTTCCAAAGGATCAGTTTAACTTCAATTAGGCTCATAAAGGTTAAATTAACTTCAGTAAAATTCCAATTAGTTTCCAAAAGGTCAGTTTAACTTCAGTTAAGTTCCAAAATTCTATCTAATCTATATCTAATACATTAGGCAATAACAAAACGCATAATCCTGCTGCATCGCGCCATCGACTTTTTGCTGACACTCTATATAATGCTTCGCCATTTGGGCTGAAGCCCAGTTAAGCCCCAATAAATACTCTCTTCCAAACACACTGACAAATCACACCCATGAATTTCTGAAAAGGAAGGCAGATTTTACTCAACTCACTCATATTAATCCACCCCCTCACATAATCCAAAAGCAGTCACACTGCCATTTTTAAACCTAAATAAATATCAAAAACTTCCCTTACTTTAAATTGATTTATTAAAAATATAATACTTATTATTAAATGTTGATAACCTCAACTCTCAATTACAATTTATTCCCAACTCTAAATAAACACGGAATTACAACCTTAAAATAAAATAATAAACAATCAGCGCAGTACTACACTATAAAATACACAGACTCACTTTGATCTGAAACAGTAAACAGGCACAAAGCTCAAACTGTGGGAACTGGATAGGCCTGAGAGCGGCCCACAGTGACTTCAGTAATACGGCTCCCATAATAATTTACCCAAGATGACCCGGACCTCTGTGAAGTGATCCTGATCTGACGGAGATCTTGATCTCATGCTCTGTAAAAAACATTTATCCCTCTTACATTAAAACTACTCAAGGCGGGCTTCATTTAGAAAACACTATAGTTATCTCTACTTACAAAGAACAAAAGTTCAATAATAGAATCATAACCAATAATGTCTCGAACGTAGGCCGAGGAAGTCATCACGAGCCCTGGAACATATGTCCAGATGTACTTCTGCCTGACGGGGCATGGTCAGAACGGCCTCTGTCATTGCCCACACGGGAAATCCGTACTCTTTCTCTTCTCTTGGAATTTTTATAGACCTGAAAAGAGTTAGTGAGTACACTGGCTTAGCAAAAGTTTCACATAACCACGCAAGTGCTGCAAACGCGCGCGGTGATACTAAACGCGCATTGGGCACACACCTAATTGAATAAGCTGGTCTTTCTTCAGGATTAGGACATAAAAATAAAACAATTTGATTCATCTACATACAAAGCCTTGCCTAGTGAAAAGCAATAATCAATCACACAACTCGTTGTTCCTATTCAATCAAACAAGACTTACCCAAACTTTGTTTTGCTGGTTAGGCAAAGGAACATTCCCTATACAGCCAAAACAAAAATTAATTTCCTTAATTTAAAGAAATATTGAACAAAAGCACATAGGTAAATATAATCACAACAATATAGGTTGAACCAGACTAGGTTTGTGTCAAGTTAATCTCAGTTAAACCTATAAATGTTATAATTTGCCCCAGTTAGGTCTTTAAAGCCTAACTTAAAAACTTCAGTTAGGTTCAAAAGATTAGTTTTACCTCAATTAAGTCTAAACAAGTTAAGTTTATCTGTACTATGCTAATTAAGTTAGGGCCAATAAAGTTAATTTAACTCCAGTTAAATCCAAACAAACTACTCTTACTAGATCGGTTTATATTATGCTAATTAATCTCAGTTAGATCAAACTTCAATTAGCTCCAAAAAGGTTGGTATAATCCCAGTTAAATTGTATTACGTTAATCTCAGTTAGGCTTAGCTTCAGTTAAGGATTAGTCTAACTACAGTTTAGTCCAAACAAGTTAGGTTTGTATAAACTTACTAGGTTCATCATAGTTAGGTTTAACTTCAGTCAGGTCAAAAAGGACAGTCTAACCTCAGTTAAATCCAAACAAGTTAGGTTTGTCTGCACTAGGTTGATCTTTATTAGGTTCAATCTCAGTTAGGTCAAAAAGGTTAGTTTAACCTCAGTTAAGTGCAAACAAGTTAGACCAACCTGCATAGGTTTAACCTCAGTTAGGTTTAACTTCAATTGGGATTAACCACAGTGATGTTTAACTTCAGTTAAGTCTTATAAAGGATTAGTCTAACTACAGTTTAGTCCAAACAAGTTAGGTTTGTTTATACTAGGTTCATCATAGTTAGGTTTAACTTCAGTCAGGTCAAAAAGGACAGTCTATCCTCAGTTAAATCCAAACAAGTTAGGTTTGTCTGTACTAGGTTGATCTTTATTAGGTTCAATCTCAGTTAGATCAAAAAGGTTAGTTTAACCTCAGTTAAGTGCAAACAAGTTTGACCAACCTGTATAGGTTTAACCTCAGTTAGGTTTAACTTCAGTTAAGTTATAAGATTAACCTCAGTTAGGTTTAACTTCAGTTAGGTTTAACTCCAGTTAGGTTTAACTTCGGTTAGGTTTAACCTCAGTTAACCAGGCTCTCTACCCATTTATATACCCCGGAGTAGACCCCCGCTCGTCACTTCTTCGCCTGCCTCTGCCTATCTCAGTCGCCCGTCTGCGACTCTGCACGCCTACTCGTAAAAACTAAACTAAACTAAACTTATCTGTTTTATAATTATACCAACTATATTAAAAATCGGGCTCTTCTCGCGCCGCGACAAAAGTGTAAGTGCAGCCTGTCCTGGGGTAAGTGCCTTTTATCTATCCTCCTTGTGTCCTGACTGCCTGCCTGAAACTCTTCTCTGTCCTTCATGCAGTACGGACAACCCGCTCTCCTGCGTTTCGTTATGTACTCAACATAATTTTATTCTATCCAATACATAGGTACATAACACTTTACATTAGGTTCCAAAAGGTTAGTTATACAAACCTTAAGCTAGGCCCATAAACTTTGTTTAACTTCAGCTAAGTCCCAAAAGGTTAATTTAACTTCAGTTAAGTTCCAAAGGATCAGTTTAACTTCAATTAGGCTCATAAAGGTTAAATTAACTTCAGTAAAATTCCAATTAGTTTCCAAAAGGTCAGTTTAACTTCAGTTAAGTTCCAAAATTCTATCTAATCTATATCTAATACATTAGGCAATAACAAAACGCATAATCCTGCTGCATCGCGCCATCGACTTTTTGCTGACACTCTATATAATGCTTCGCCATTTGGGCTGAAGCCCAATCAGCCCCCCAAGGCCCCCAAGGCCAACTAAAAGCCAACTAGCTACACTAGTCTACGTCTACCTTGTCTATACACATCTTGAATTGAGGGCGGGAGCTATTTGACATAATAATATGATTGATGTGGGCACTGTGTGTAATGTTGTGGCTACGACTTTCTTCTGATGGATGATTCTGGATTCGGTGTGATTCCCTATAAATTGGCCGCTTTGTGCCGCGACGAGCGCTATGTCTTTGTTACAAGTTACAAATTAGGATCTTCATCGTAGGTACCTGTAGTGGCACGACATGGCAGATAGGATTATGCAATATTTGAGTTAATATTGACAGCTCTTACTGGATGCGTAGGACAACAGACAAAGTGCTACTACACCTTACATTGTGACTCTTGAAATTAATACAGGGAAACGTTTCTTCTGTATACGCGCAGTGTATACTTACTTGACGCATGTCAGAGTACTTTGAAAGGAAAGCTATAGATTCTGTGATATAACCAAACATTAGAATCTCTACACAAGTTCTATCTCTCTAAAAAACCACTTCGTTAAGTACTTATTTTATAATGAACTCCCTCTACGACTCACTTTAGCCATCTAAATAGGCAAGTTATTAGCCCATAGTGGGACAATAATATCATATCATAAATTCTTTTATGCATTTAACACTAACACCTTTTATACTAATATTTAAACTGTATAAATCTTTTTAGGTAATTAACTTCTTGGTATTATGACCCACTTTGCACCTTTGCACTGCATCTAGAGTTTTATTCGGAATAGTTTGCTACAGTAAAGCCTCCTTCATTATTGGATTGTGATATAACGCTTTAAAAGACAGAGTCAACTACCCAAAATAAACAAGCAGTCTTCTAACCCAAATTGAATTAAATAGATTACTAAATTTAGATATCACCACAAATACCAAAACCTTAAGCAAATTATGTCAGCCTTACTACCTTGCACTATGTATAATTCCCTGAGCTTACCATAAGTAATGTTAATCTTACAATCCAGCATAAATAAATACCACAATTTAGGCATCTAATATTATCAACAAGAGAAGACAAAAATCCTAAAATAAATGAGTTGGCTATCTGCAGCGAAATTATAATAAGGTCACACAAGTTGACTGTCTGATGTCGCCTTGAGGAAAAAGACGGGGTGCTCAGGGAGAAGTGGACGGGTACTCAGGCTGCAGTGGACCTGCAGTGAGGTCGCATGTCTAAGACAAGGCTTAAACCTACAATCCACATGCACCAACATTTCTAAAACAACTGTTAATCTACACCTATCACTTTGTATAAACTTTACTATGTAAAACCTTCTTTAATTATTATCTTATTATTATTTCTTTTTTAGGATAATATATATCACTTAGACCAATCAATGTCTCTGGCACTATTAATAAGAAAGGACAGAAGGTTTAAAGTAAAAGATAGGCTTAAACTACAATAGAATTATATGAAAATGACCATAACTAGCAGGAGTCCTTTGTATGCTTATCATTTTAAACCTAAACTCTCAGCTCAAAATAATAAAACCTCACTATAATAAGGCCCCCTTTAATTAGTCTTGACATATCATGAACCAATATCATATATAGACTGATATAATATGATGATATGTACCTTACACTATAAATAAAAGAAACTCTTAAGGCTAAAGTCCATAATAGGGTTTTATCTATTTCAGAACTATAACAAGGCCTCATAATTTAGGTCAGCGAGACCATAAAATTGCAGGAATTCCTAGTATGCTTATATATCAATTCTACACACAAAAAACTCAAGCTAAGAAAACTTTACTATAATAAGGCCTCCTTTTAATTAGTATTACATCCACCATGAACCGATATCAAATAGACACTTATGAGTTAGATACTATTAATAATAAAAGACCTAAGGATCAAAGTAAATACTTAATAGGACATAAAAATCATAAAAAAAAAAAAAAAAATCATAAAAATCAATTCTTTGACTGATATACTTACCATCTATCTTGCATCTTACATAATGTATAAAACTTATCTTAGAAAATGCCACAACAAGACCTTTAATTCAATCTATAAATCAGGTATCCACGACCCACTACAAATATCGCCTAGGATCTACCCTGATAGTGATTTTTTGCCCTCGTGACCGTCCAAAGCAAGATATAGCAAGGGAATCTCTTCTTCTATTATTGTCCCACATTTATCCTTCTTCCACAGTACGGTGGCGGTCTGGGGGGGTACAACAGTTTCGGCAACTTTTTTGTGCGGCCAACACCTTGTCACCAAAGAACAGTGGGTGGGCAGCTACTTTGCAAATACAAAAAGAGCCGGAAATTGTTGCGCCGACCCAGACTTGCGAGTCGAGGTCTTGCCGTATGTGAACTCTAGCTGTGCAAAATCCTTAATCGGGAGTTGCGGGATGGTATGTATGACGATGTTGGCTGGGAAGGAAGCCAGAATCTAGTCAAACTCTTGCTATTACTCCGACAATGATGACCGCTCGCTGCCCAATCCCATACCATACCACCCAACAAATGAATCACTCATTAGTCCAGCCGACGGGTGACGTGAGAAATCCCAGGCGTCATGTTGTTATGGGAACTGACTTGAACTTATGCAGCAATCGGCGCTACCTTACCAAGCACCATTTGCCGTTTGAGAACTGACAATAGTCTTGGTAGGTATCCTGAAACAAACAAGCAAGCCACATTATACTTCTGATTGATACACATGCAGCCAGGCTATCAGCCATTGAGTGATGTCGCCTCCTCATGAACCTAGTATCCTTAACTTTGCGGATAACCATTGCTTAATACAGGGATATGGAAGACATCGCTCAATGCTCAGGACACACCGACTCCACTACCACCTGAAACTCTTGTTATTTTGAGAATGATGGCAGAGGAGCACTCGAGAAGGTTGCCTGACGTCGTGCCCCACCTACCTAAACAGTGGTCAAACCTGTTTGATCGCGCTTTGGCCCCATGACTGTTTCTCTCGCCTCCCTGCCCGGGTTTTTGTGTGCTGCTTGCGGGCTCGCGCCCGCCTGGTTGGCCGCTTGGTTGCGCGGCGCTGGCCGGGGGTCTGAGCCTGCCTGCCCGCTCGACTGATCTGCTCGACTGACGTGCTCGACGGACTCTTCCCTGCCTGGCTGAGGAGTCGAGCCTGTCTGAACTTGGTCTGCTGGGCTGTCCGCCGAGCCTGCCTGACTGGACCTTCTGGACGCTTTCTCTGTTTCTCATACCAGCTTTACTGCATGTTGGCCTGCCTAGCTGTAGTGTGGAGCCTACCTAGCTAAATTTTAAAACATGCCCGATTGGAGATCATAGACCTGCCAGATTGCCATAATGCTTCCTTCATTTCTTCCCTGCCTAGCTGATCGCTCGCTTGCCTGCCTGGCTGAGGGGTTGAACCTGCCTAATTGAAAGATTGAACCTCCCTAGCTAAAGATCTGGACCTGCCTAGCTGTTCTTCAAACCTACCTGGCCAACTTCCTTGGTACCTTCTTGTATCTGTCCGCATGGCCTACCTAACTAAAGAATTGAACCTACCTAGCTAAAGACTGAACATGCCCGGCTGGAGATCCTGACCTGCCTGCATGACTATTGTCTGACCTACATGGCTGGTTTCAATAACGCTTTCTTTGTTCCTTCTTTGCCTGTCTGATCGCTTGTTTGCCTACCTGACTAAGGTGCCGAGCCCGGCTAATTAGAAGACAGCATCTGTCTGATTTGAGATCCGATCCTGCCTAGCTATCCATTTTTCCTACCTAAACGTATATAGACATCGCCCTATACCAAATTACATCTACCCTTATAATAATTTACCATGTACCTCGGTGCATATACAGTACCGTCCTTACACACTGTGCACCTGTACACACTCAGTTTTCCATTTTGCTCAGACAGCCCAATCAGAATCGCAATGTAGCGCTTCATTAATTAACAATTGTCGTTCCCCTCCCAGCCCCCCAATCAAGCCTTTGTGGCCTGACCATTACCTTCATGCTACCATGTGCCAACATCAACCAGTACCTTTAAAGCACTTCGAGCGCCACTTACTATGTCTTATACCATCCGCCATTGCCCCTTCCAATCGTGGGACTCCAATAAAACACATTACCCAGTACTCAAAAATTTAATAAACCATCCTCCCTGTACTCTACCACTGTTGGTCCCAATGAAACACACAATTGTCAAATAATCTATTTATAGTAACTTCTCTAAATGACGCGCCGCGCCGGGCGCCACGGTTCGGGGATGTCTGGACTTGTCCCTCTACCGGGCCCCACAGTCTAAGCAGTCTGCTTCATGGAATTCATGAATTGATGTTGCTCTGGTCGGCTTGATTGATTTATGGAAGATCGGGTTGACTTACGCTAATCCATTCCGAAAAGACTGTTAAGTCTGACGGTTGGTTTTACTTGGATTGGGAAGGTCGAGTTGAGTGGCTCAAACTCTACACTAACAACCTCAAATTACACACCGTGCGCCCACCGGGCGCTACGGACCAGGTAGGTCTGGAACTGGGACTTGTCCCCCTCCCGGGCCTCCCAGATCTGCTTAGCTGTTTAAGTCCGGGCGGGCGTTCGACACATATTCATGGGTTGATGTTGCTTGGTTTGGTTTGAAGAGGTGGGGTTGGGTGACTTACGCTAATCCATTCCGAAAAGACTGTTAGGTCTGACGGTTGGTGTTGCTTGGTTTGGGGAGGTTGGGTTGAGTGACTTACGCTAATCCATACCAAAAGACCGTTGAGTCTAATGGCTGGTAATGGGTTGGGTAACTTAAGTATCATACTTCAAATAATGCACCGTGCGCCCACCGGGCGCTACGGACCGGGGAGGTCTGGAACTGGGACTTGTCCCCCTCCCGGTCCTCCCAGATCTGCTTAGCTGTTTAAGTCCGGGCGGGCGTCCGACACATATTCATGGGTTGATTTTGCTTGGTTTGGTTTGAAGAGGTTGGGTTGAGTGACTTACGCTAATCCATTCCGAAAAGACTGTTAGGTCTGACGGTTGGTGTTGCTTGGTTTGGGGAGGTTGGGTTGAGTGACTTACGCTAATCCATACCAAAAGACCGTTGAGTCTAATGGCTGGTATTGGGTTGGGTGACTTAAGTATCATACTAACTACTTCAAATAATGCACCGTGCGCCCACCGGGCGCTACGGATCGGGGAGGTCTGGAACTGGGACTTGTCCCCCTTCCGGGTCTCCCAGATCTGCTTAGCTGTTTAAGTCCGGGCGGGCGTTCGACACACATTCATGGGTTGATGTTGCTTGGTTTGGTTTAAAGAGGTTGGGTTGGGTGACTTACGCTAATCCATTCCGAAAAGACCGTTAGGTCTGACGGTTGGTGTTGCTTGGTTTGGGGAGGTTGGGTTGAGTGACTTACGCTAATCCATACCAAAAGACCGTTGAGTCTAATGGCTGGTATTGGGTTGGGTAACTTAAGTATCATACTAACTACTTCAAATAATGCACCGTGCGCCCACCGGGCGCTACGGACCAGGTAGGTCTGGAACTGGGACTTGTCCCCCTCCCGGGCCTCCCAGATCTGCTTAGCTGTTTAAGTCCGGGCGGGCGTCCGACACATATTCATGGGTTGATTTTGCTTGGTTTGGTTTGAAGAGGTTGGGCTGAGTGACTTACGCTAATCCATTCCGAAAAGACTGTTAGGTCTGACGGTTGGTGTTGCTTGGTTTGGGGAGGTTGGGTTGAGTGACTTACGCTAATCCATACTAAAAGACCATTGAGTCTAATGGCTGGTATTGGGTTGGGTGACTTAAGTATCATACTAACTACTTCAAATAATGCACCGTGCGCCCACCGGGCGCTACGGACCGGGGAGGTCTGGAACTGGGACTTGTCCCCCTCCCGGGCCTCCCAGATCTGCTTAGCTGTTTAAGTCCGGGCGGGCGTCCGACACATATTCATGGGTTGATTTTGCTTGGTTTGGTTTGAAGAGGTTGGGTTGAGTGACTTACGCTAATCCATTCCGAAAAGACTGTTAGGTCTGACGGTTGGTGTTGCTTGGTTTGGGGAGGTTGGGTTGAGTGACTTACGCTAATCCATACCAAAAGACCGTTGAGTCTAATGGCTGGTATTGGGTTGGGTGACTTAAGTATCATACTAACTACTTCAAATAATGCACCGTGCGCCCACCGGGCGCTACGGACCGGGGAGGTCTGGAACTGGGACTTGTCCCCCTCCCGGGCCTCCCAGATCTGCTTAGCTGTTTAAGTCCGGGCGGGCGTCCGACACATATTCATGGGTTGATTTTGCTTGGTTTGGTTTGAAGAGGTTGGGTTGAGTGACTTACGCTAATCCATTCCGAAAAGACTGTTAGGTCTGACGGTTGGTGTTGCTTGGTTTGGGGAGGTTGGGTTGAGTGACTTACGCTAATCCATACCAAAAGACCGTTGAGTCTAATGGCTGGTATTGGGTTGGGTGACTTAAGTATCATACTAACTACTTCAAATAATGCACCGTGCGCCCACCGGGCGCTACGGACCGGGGAGGTCTGGAACTGGGACTTGTCCCCCTCCCGGGCCTCCCAGATCTGCTTAGCTGTTTAAGTCCGGGCGGGCGTTCGACACACATTCATGGGTTGGTGTTGCTTGGTTTGGATGAACTACCAACATGTGACGGGCTATTTTAAAGCTAAGTACTTAGCTTATACTACAACAAACCATGCAACTAAAGATCACATCATGCACACCCTAATAGTTTTAAGGAACCCATTAGAACAAATTAAATACATACTTATTCAAAGATTTATAAAGCAGATTATACATATAAATTATAACATAACAATATATATACCCTACTTACACCAAAGTTAAATCACGACTCACCCATTGCCTCTGGAAACACGCTCGGTATTAAAGATCCAACCAAGGATTATCTATAACAATAAATGACTTCAATATACCTTAACAACTCCTCCACACAATATTTGTCCTTGCGACAACCCGTGGGGGAAACGCACGTCCAGCGGAGGACGACTGCTAGTTGTGATTATTATGATGAATACATATTCTTGAACTAGGATAAGATGAAAATACTCCACTGCCATAAAACTCCAAAATACATATTTACCTAATTCCTACTTACAGTTAATTTCGAATAAAAAAGAACAAGGGTCAACCTTGTCACTTAAACTTACTTATCCGACTTTCTCCCAGCATTAATGCACATATGCTCTGCTTCTCGGACTGAATCGCCTGGATTTGGACTGGGACCTCTGAATGAGGCTGGACTCTAACTAAATAATATCAACGCTACCGCCTCCCTTATATACCCACGCAAAGAACCAAATGCACGCTGATCATGCTTCGCACACAGTTTGCGGTCGCGATGCTTCACACGCGCCCTGCTGCACGACACTCACAAAAATGCATGTCACTTGTTAACTTCTGACTAGCACTCCACGCGCGGTGACAGTCCCGTGCACTCACTCGCGTCAACCCAAATGCGCCAAACACTCACCCGTTGATCGGTGGATCTTTTGTGCAGCGGACTTTGCACGCGGACAGGGAGAGAGAATATGCTATCTCGCGTTTGTTAGTGTGAGAGAGGAGGTGAGCTGCCCATAACACTCACTCACCGCGTTGATCGGTGAATCTTCAACTAGGATAAGATGAAAATGCTCCACTGCCATAAAACTCCAAAATACATACTTACATAAAACTTACCTATACTTACAGTTAATTTCAAACAAAAGAGAAAAAGGGGCAACCTTGTCACTTAAACTTACCCGATTTTCTCCCAGCATTAATACATGTATGCTCTGCTTCTCGCGCTGAATCGCCTGGGTGTGGACGGGGACCTCTGAATGAAGTTGGACTCTAACTAAATAATATTAACGCTACCGCCTCCCTTATATACCCGCGCAAAGAACCAAATGCACGCTGAACCGTCTTTCGCACACAGTTTGCGGTCGCGATGCACTACACGCGCCCTGCTGCACGACAGTCATAAAAATGCATGTCACTCGTTAACTTCTGACTAGCACACCGCGAGCGGTGATGGTCCCGTGCACTCACTCGCGTCTACCTAAATGCACCAAACACTCACTCGTTGATCGGTGGATCTTTTGTGCAGCGGGCCTTGCACGCGGACAGGGAGAGGGAATACCCTATCTTGCGTTTGTTAGTGTGAGAGAGGAGGTGAGCCGCCCATAACACTCACTCACCGCGCACCCTGCTGCTGGACAGTCATGAAGATGCACACTACTATACACAGCACCACTATCCCTACACAGGCTAAGTCAGTACGGTCTTGCAACCGCTACGCGGCCGCGCTTTACAGCTCACTTAACCTGCACGTCGCACGTGAAGGTGGTCCCGTGCACTCACTCGCGCCAACCTAAAAAACATACTTACTGCAACACACTTAACACACATTCACGTTCCGCATGGAGTAGAAGGAAATGTGGTGTATGGAGAGCACTGCGGTGAGTTGCATTGTATTCACATACCATCCATGTCTGTCTGTCACTCGTTGATCGGTGAATCTTTGTGCAGCGGGCTCTGCACACGAGTGCGTCGTTACCACTGACTGTTTGCTGAATAAGGAGCGAGAAAGCAACCATGTGTGCTATAGTCTCTCTCCCTCTCTACCTGCGAATCTGTACAGGGGACTCACTCGTCGACCGGTGGATTGTATATGACATAAACTTCAGGTTTTATATTTATCATTATCCTTACTTAAAATAATACCTGTCAAATATAAATAGTGCAAACCAATGGCGCTTAATAACTTAATTACATAATTATGAATGAATAAAAAAACAAACATTATACTTACTCAATAGTTTATTGGATACACAATTCACAAGTATACAGGGATTGCACTGGTCGCTGCACCACACTGTGCGGACCCTGACAAGCGTTACAATTTTGTGTCACTATCAGAGTAACACTCCCATACAGCTTTACATAAATTCACTAAGTATAATTATTTATTACATAACCTAATTTAAATTTTGACAATAATAATTTAATAAAATAATACAAAATAGTTTTTTTTTTTGGCAACTATACTTAAAAAGGTATCAGCCTAATTGTGCTCATGCACAATGCAACGTGGACCAAAATAACATGGGCATACCAACTGCTAAATCTTATTAACATACATATTTAATTTTATCTAATCCACCCGAAAGTAGGATTTTTGCTCCCGCCCTAAGCCTCTATGTTCCTATCTATACACTTCTGGTCTATAGCCAGCCAATAATGAACTTCTTCACATTCTTCATTGCCCCCGGGACAGCTATGATGCAACATTGTAGCATAACTCGAACTAAACAAACATATTTAATACGTAATTTAATCTATGCATCTATGCCCATACCATAACAAAAAGACAAAATATTTGCCGGCAATTACTGTTCACACTCTCCCCCAGTAATAATAATAATAATATGTCACCTACTACTATTATAAATTAAATGATCCAAGTGAAGTGGACTCGAAAACGAACTAGCTAATCGGGCAACAGACCAAGATAGGTTACACAAATATTTCCTTATACAATTTACTCATCAGATGGAATAAAATAATAAAAAAAAAAAAAAAAAAAAAAAAAAAAAACAGGATATAGAGACTGAGTTATTCTGCCTCAGGAGCAGTCACAACCCCCTTTACGCTCTAGTTCCTAAACAGATCACTCCCATACACAACGCGTCACTTTGCCCCCTTGCTGTATAGCCTGCTTCCACAACCATCTCTTATTCAAATAATATCAATACAAAGTACTCGCGGCCCTCCTGTTCCCGACAGACGCGCGGCGCCCCACCGGACAATCCTCCCCTCTAACATCCCCCACATTAAAGTAAAGATAAATCCCAGGCACACTCGCAAATGTGCAGAATGAACCCTCTAATCAACCATGACTCCCCTACATAAAATACATAGTCTACAAGATCTCGTCATTATCTGCGCCACTCTCGCTTCACTCATCAATCCTGTGAACGACGGCACCTTTCTTCCTCTTCTACCTCCATCATGATTTGCCACTCTCTGTAAACAAAAATAGAACTCTATACATAAATTTATTTAATATATGCGCGCGCATAGTCTTCTGTATAACAAAGATGCATGCACATCATATCCCACGCAAACGTATATTCACATGCGAATGTGCATGAACACTCACACTTACTACTTACTACTAATTCTCAGAAACATAGCCTACTCTACCACTATCTCTGACAATCACAGATGACACTAAAGACAATAATAATCCCTTCCTTACCCGCAAATCATTTAAATAAATATAACCAATTTAAATGAATTTAAATTTATTCCATCATAACATACAATAGCTGTCAATCCTAACGCTCCCCCTGCACTAGACCAATAAAGAAAGAATCACCTCTAACAACAAACAATTGTTAAATATTTCTGTATTTGAGGACAATAAAGTGTATATTCATTCATTCATTCATTCAAACAAACAATGCATTACTACACTAACCTGCCCCTCCCCCTCCGCTCGCCCGCCGCAGCCGCCCTGACTCCTGACCCGGCAACACTCCCGACGGCTCCTCACCCTGTAACAAAAGAAATTCAATTGACATCATACACAAGCTAAATCCTATGATCATCGCAATCCTATCTCAGCCCTGAAAATAATGATCTAAACCATTCCAGCCACCAATCTACTAAATTATTCTATTTTACAATCCTAAACAGTATGACCTCACCTCTAATCCAACATTATTACCTACAGTACAGGGGGCGCCACTTTGTATGTGAATTATTATTATTATTTATTATTACAACTCCTAACAGTTAAACTAAACATGTAAATCATAGTAAAAAGATTAAAAATTAACTAAACAAAAATATTTACAAAACTAGAAGTTATAAATTAATAAAAACAATAGTCCATCAAGAAAGAAATCATCAAAATTACTTACTTATAAAAATTAATTGAAAATAGTTTAAATAATAATGTCACGTTATAAGTTCATCTAACACAATATTATGTAAAAATAGCCAAATTAATTACCATAAATTAAATACCTAAATACAATAGTCAATTTTAAATAAAATAAGTAATATACATTTCATTACATAAAAAATCAAGATTTACTTAACTCAATTTATTATTTATTAAATGGAGCTTTTTGCCACACTGGAATCTATATAAACGACGGCTCCATGCAAAATATTGATTCTGTTGATGTAAAAAGATCAAGTGTCGCGCCATGATCAAGTATATCATTTATAAGATTCAGAAACCATTATTCATTCTTCCAAATAAGGCATTACTTATACCCAAAATTAGTCAAATCCAAATCTATGAATTCACTTTATGTTACAAACCACACTGGACTATCTTAATAATGATATTAATTGTCTTCTAACAAACCCATAATGGTATATTGGTTGATGTCTGTCCATCTGTCTGTCTCGATTTCACTGGGGGACTACCAGACCTACTCGAATAAACAGTGGAGGTCAGGGGGGCCGTGACGGGTTTGTCTATGGTTTCGTCGGCCCTACACTGTGTTGCCGGGGAGCAGGAGCTGTCTTGCAGTGCGGAGAAGCTATAGGTGCTGCGGCGGCCTGGACCGCCTCTAACTATTAGCATACACACATAATTTATACACACCATAATAAATACCTACTCCAACAATAATAAATTAAACTCAACCGCCACTCTTAACTACATAATCAAAAGACTTCTCCACAAACACAAACCTCTCTGTCCGCGCATCCTCTGCCGAGCACCCAATCCAGTAAACTCCACTGCAGCCAACTCTGCATGCTGAAACAAATAACAAATTACATTCTGTGTAAAAACACCAATAATCTATCTACTATACGTGGAAATGAACCAAGGTTTGCTGGTCATGCTAGAGTTCAAGAATGTTTGGGCCGATTTATCTTACTATGATTAAGAAATGTTCATAAAAGACCAGAGTTGACTAAGATTACTAAAATATAGAAAACAAAGAGGATGTTAGCAGAAACAACAATTAGTTTGTCTTTTTTTCCATATAAACCAATGAATATTAAACATAATTTCCTTAAATACACAATCCCACCCTCAACAACCCACCTACACTGCTCACACCTGCTCCTGCAACATCCTGCACTGACCTCCCTCTCTCAGCTTTTAACTGTAGACCCCAACCAACACCCTGTAACCAAAGAAACAAATATACATTAATTAAATAATTAAACACATAACCTACAGCTCCGTCAGAGAATCAGCTAGCCATCCCCTATTTATCCTCCACTGCCTACATCCAAGCCCATGGCCAAACAGTGACTCCCAGACAACACTACTACATTACCCCCAACACTACTCCACTGCCCTTTAAACTCTTTAACTGCCCCCACACTCCCCCTAGACCCATCTAGTTATAACAAGCTACCTGCAGGACTAGCATCTTCAAACCATTCCTATTTCCTTAACTCTAGTATCTCCAAATGTACCAGTCAAAACAACAGTGTTTTAATCTACATCAAGTAAAATGACAAATTACAGTAGATTCAAATACATACAAAACACCAGTATTACAACGCTATAAAATCAGTTCAGTGTGCTGGGTAAAATTTAAAGCTACTTAGCTTCGAACTTTCGCTTTGTACATTGAAACATCCTCTCTCTTCTAATGATTCCCTTTCTAAATCTCCAGCAAAACATATTCACAAATATGTAGTTAACAGTAACGTTACTGAACACATCACCCTAAAGATCCACCAACCTTATAATTCAAAACTACAGTAGAACATAATTACTGTAGGAAATAGGTTCAACTCACGATAAACTCACCACAATCACTACCTACGCCGTCTGGATACATTACTTAGCTCTTTCCATTAACAATTTAAACTGCTCACAAGCCTCATCATGAAATACCAGCACCAAAAGAGGATAAACCAAATCAAAAACTCGGCGGTAACCCATCAGATCATCCATCATGAAGCCCGAGGCACAGCTACGATACCCGGCAAGACGTCGCGTGCATCTCCAAGACCCTTACTAGTTCAATATAGCCTCTTCCATCAATAATTCAACCTGCTCACAAATCCCCTCGTCCTCCACATTACGCAACACCAGCAACAAACAAGAACACACCAAATAAACACAACATAGGTACCTACTGCGGCAGCCAAATGTACAAATTTCCGACATTTTTATCATAATTTACTATAAATAGCAGAAGCAGGCAGAGAGAAGGTAAATAAATCACACTAGCCGTAGGTGCGGGAAAATCATCGATTATAAATATAATCGATTAAAAACGATTCATTTTACTTCAAAAATCGATTACCTTAAATCAATTACTTATTTTTACCGACTTCGGAAAGGGGGGTTACCGATTTGACCTGTGCGTATGTATGAATGTATGCATGTGTGTGTGTGTGTGTTTCCGCGATTGTCTTGGGTTTGGCTAGGCCGACTTCAATGCGGTCTTTCAGTGCGAGCGGGTGCGTTCAGGGGAGGGCTTTGGTTCCTGTTATGGCCGGCTTCGGAGAGGAGGGGGTTCTCGGTTTTGTGAACGTATTGTAAAGGCGGGTCTCGGGTTTAAAACAAAAAATAATTATCATTAAATAAAGCATCTTACAAAGCAAACTTCGCATCACCTTATAACACAACGTTAATCATCGCTACACATACTACAGTGTTGTTCCGGACCATATTAGATACAAACAGACAAAAGTCTCCTCAATATACTGACCATTACTTTTACGTTTTACTAATACATTCATCGATCTATACCTATATTTAAAGAAAGAAAACTGTCAATTTAAAATAAAAAGAATCGATTGCTTACCAATCAGTTTTGTTAAATCGATTCCATCACATCCCTACCCTAATTAACCACGCTGACGGGGAAGGGATCCCACGATTGCGACCGGACGCATGCTGTCTCGCGTTTATTGATATGAGGGAGGAGATGGGCTGCCAACACTCACATAGAGCTCACATAACACTCACCCGCAGCTCACTTGCAACTCACTTGCAACTCACTTGATTGTTGACTTTGACCAGCCGTGTGGAAAGGAACCCATGATCGCGGTCGAATGCATGCTGTCTCGCGTATGTTAGTGTGAGGGAGGGGATGAGCTGCCCATAACCACTCACTCGACTATCAAGTGAATTACGTGCAATAGCGATGCCGTGCACCGTACACTCACTCACACTGACCTAAATGTGCTACAATACAACTCATTTGACACACGCCCCGCATGGAGCGGGAGGAAGTGTGGAGCACATTGGTTCTGCGTTCACACACCGATCATGCCACCTCTCATAACCAGCCTCCATTCTACTACTGCCCATTTGCGAGCTTGCAGGAAGCACTCACTCATTCACCGGCAGATCTTGATTTAATGGAAGATACTACTTTTAACTTAGTTTGTGTAATAAGGCAAGTGAATTATTAGCCAACTATAGAAATTTTTCATCTTAACATGCCTCTCCTTTAGCTAGACCCCGATATCTTATAATAAAAATTAATTTTGACCTGTCGTCCTGCTAGGACTCAAGAACAACAGGGCCCGTTTGGCTAAATCTGGTTTTGAAATACTTATAGTGGTCCAGGGAAGGTTCTATGATACAAAGCACACCAGAATAAACAGCTAATATGAATAAAACAAAATTTTAAATAAATGATCAATATTTAACATTAATCCTAAATTATAATATAAATGAAACAAAATTATATACAAATCATCAATATATTTACATTTGCACTAGTAAAGAACAACTAAAACCCTATACACAACCACCACAGGAATGCTTAACAACAAATAATATTACTCATTATAATATGATTAATATTGATTAATCTTCCATTCTAAATTCTTAAAACAATTAATTACTAAACACATTAGTTGTTTTTCGAGGAGACGCCGGTGTCGTACAGTGGTGGACACGGTTGGCGTAGCGCTTCCGGTTTTTCTGTATTGCGGGATAGCTCTTGTTCTTTGGTAGTACGGTCTGGGGCTGGCGGGGCCATGGACGGGTCTGTTGCGGCCTCCTAGTCCTTGACTGTACTTGCCCGCCCCTTGATGAAAACAATACTGAAACATAAATCACATTGAATAAAAAACATAACAATAAGGAGTTTCCAAAAATAATAATAATATTAATAAAGGAAATTCCTTAATAAGCCCAGACTAGTCATGATTCAATTTAAACATAGGAAAGTAATTCAAAACAGTTCAGATATCCAACAAAATTACTCTCAACAAAACACCTCTATATGTTTAACGGTAGACAAACACCGGAAGGATACGCCGCTCAGACCGCTCATAAAACAAACAACACAGCCCAACTCTCTTTTGACCCTCTAATCAACTCTGAACAGATCTGTTCCGGGGATAGACTCAGAGCATTAAAATACATTCACACAGACTTACTTTAGTCTGCAGTGGTGGACAGGCAGAGATTATGGCCCAATGATTCAAGCTTCGAAAGCTGAATAGTTAGACGCCTGATAGCGACTCGCTGAATTCCAGTGGGACGGGGTCCAGAAGAAGTGTCCAAGATCGCCTACAACCCAGGTCCTCGAGTGGCCCTGATCTGGCGGAGATCTTGGCCTCACACTCTGTAAACATTGCCTGCATTAAAATCCAACCTAGGTAGGCTTCACCTACAAATATTATAACTATCTCAACTTACAGGACAAGAATGCTCAATAATTAAACCATTCTCAACTTACCGGTCAAATCTAAATAACTGTGACAAACGCGGGCAGCCACCACAGGCTCCGGAACAGGTATCTAGTCGGACAAAGTTGCGTTCAATAACATGAGTCCGCGCCGCCTCTTGTCATCATCAACATAGGAAATCCTGGCTCTCTCTCTCCCTCTTGAAATTTATACACCTGAAAAGAGCACATTGGATAAGCAACGGTCCCACTTAGCCACGTAGATGCGGCTTACGGGACGAGGTGGCGAATGCTGCCAATTGATGATACGAGCGATGACACTAAAACAATTACCTGGCCGGTGGGCCATTTTAGGGACGGCTAATCTAACAGACCGGATTCCAGGAATTAAACGCGTTCAGGAGAAAACTGTGTATTCCCTTCTGAATACAAAGCAACAATCGTAACAAACTTTCCATATCTCCACAAAATTTCTGTTTCCTGCTTGTTTCTTCATTATTTTGTTTATAGATAACTTTACACAGACTTATCAAGTATTACATAGTGATGTCCCTAACTCCTCGTCAAACTTACGATATTTCCAGCATAGAATTCGGTATATAGTGAAACTTACGGTATACCAAAATAATCAATTAATTTTATAAAAATCTCATTTTTATCCCTTACCACTCTAAATGATTTTACGGGAGAAAACTGCGTAGTAAAAACCGATGGTGCGATGGTACGATGTGGGTTTTGGTTCGGTCCTAGGGTTGCAGCACTGGATGGCGTCGGTGTGCGTTACACCTACCTTTGACACATTCATTACCCAAGGACCTAATACCATCATCATCACTCACCGCACCTCGCCAGACCTTAGATAACACGATTTCATAAATAATTGTGAAACTGCATTACGCTCAAAATTACGGTAACACCTACCGATTAAATGCGGCATGTGAATTCTTAGGTCAGCACTAGTCTCATGAAGTCAGGACTCAGGACTGACAAGTTTTGCCACTGATTGATTCGCCCATTTTTGTTAGGCAAAGGAATGTATCCCATACAGCCAAAACTCAGAATTTCCCTTACGAAAAAGTTTTCGGAACGTAATGCGTGCGTTGACGGTCTCGGGCGGCGTGACACTCCCGGCTTTTGGTGTTGTATGTAATATACAATAATCTGTGCCACACGAAATCATAGAAAACAAATCATAGACAAACCCGTTACACTACACCCAGAATGTAACTCAGAACGTAACTGAAAGAAACAACACAATAATTATTAATAACGTAGTGTTTCTACACAACACAATGCTCTTTGAAATATTATTTGCGCCATTCTTTTCACTCTGAATTTGAAATAACATGCAATTTTATAATTTAACGAAACACCATAAAAAAAAAAAAAAAAAAAAGTTACATTCTCAGTCTGTTTTGCCCTTTAGTAGTGATGTTATCAATTCTGTCGATTTCGACTTATAATCAGGAGATTGATATTGATTTAAGACTCAATCACTTTCGCTTATTTCATTTCAAATTACCTACAATATTAAAGTTTAGTAAAATTATCTAATCATAATTTACATCCAATGCACTTTGTAAAAACCAAATCGATCAAATACTCACACAAACTGAATCGTGAGCATCGCGCATAGAGTCATTCATTTGGCTACATCACTAGTTGCGTCACAGTGACAACGTCAGAATGGGCTCCTTGTTTTGTGGCGAATAATACGCCAACCAGCGTTGCCAATGTGTGGAGAATTCCCCAAACTGCAGGGAATTCCAAAGCGATTGGGGAATTTGTGGGGATAGGCACTGTGCGGGGAAATAAGAGGGGAATTTAGCATTTTACCAATTCACAAAAGTATAACCAAATCATCCACTGATCAAATATAAATTACTGCCTTTATTTATTTTATTGACAAAATGGCCTAAACTTAAACTTATTTTCAGGGAAGTGATTATTAACCTAATTCGTTTAAATTACTGAATAATATGGAAATACAATAATGAAAATGTATCACTCCGCCCTAAAATCAGTCAGTCGGTTATTCCTAGTTTTTGCCTAATGTAATGTTAATATTTGGTTCTTTTAAGCAAATTAGGAAAGCATTTATATATGTAATTTACAATTCATCAGTTTTTACGTACATTTAACTTAGTTTTTACCTTTAAGCCTGAACATAAGAGAAAACCGGAGTAGGATCATAATTTACCGGATGATTTTTAAGCGACATTTCGATTAGTCTACTTTCTCATTAAGAGGGAATTTTGTGGGGAATCAGCACATTTTTCTCCCAAAATTTGGGGAATTTGAACAGTGATCTTGGGGAAATTTGATAAATAGCCATTGGCAACACTGACACCACCTTGCCTAAACAAGTTTAGAGAATGCTCGATTTAAATTTAAACACGGTTGTCTGATCTCTAGTTGGTCTGTGGTTGTCTGTACGCCGTACATTTTGTAATAAAACAACACAGGTATAACATGCGACCTTATGAAGCAGCAACCTTAATAGAATCACGGCTGATATCACCTGGAATTACATTTGGAATTGATGAGGAGCTCTCTCTGTGTGCACGACTCATAGCAGGAGACTCGAACCTCGATATAGAATAGGCATACCCCTGATCTGCAGTGGAACTATAGCAGGGCCACATAATTTGAGTGAGCGCGACCACAGCTAGTAGGAGTCCCTAACATTACGCCTGTCAGCTATTCACCCCGCACCACACCACACTTGGAACCCTGACTTAAATAAGACTTCCAATAAGACCTCTTTTAATCAAGCTTTGTGTTTGACTTTAAAGAATCCTCTTCAACTAAGTTTTATCATGAACAGACATCACTTGAACCGCCTTGTTTGTCTAATATTTTGATATGAGAGGGCAGAAGACATAAAGTAAGTAAATAGGCTTTTAATCTACAGTGGAGCTAAAACAGGGCTGCACAGTAAGTATGAATGATGCTTGGTCTACCTTAAGTGTTCAACATTGCTAAAGGTAAGTGGGAAGACCCCTAGCCAACAGTGGAATCAGCGGTGGGAATGAGACCAAGTGTCTCAAATATATTTGTCAATTTTACATCCTGCACTTTGTATAACCCCAAGTTTAAGAAACCTCACTATAATAAGGCCTCCTTTTTATTGTGTTTTGTGACTTATCATCACCAGGACTAACTTGTGTGTTTTATATTTTAATAAGAGAACACTAAGGCACAAAGTAAGTGAGCAAGCTTATAGTCCACAGTGGAATTCTACTAAAACCACACATCTAGATAAGTGCTACCATAAAAATCAAAGGCCCCTAACATTACAATTCCATTTACATTTTGCACAACTTATAAAACCTAAACTCAGGAAACTTCACTATAATAAAGCCTCTTTTAACTAGTCTTGTAACTTATCAAGAACACATATCACTAAGACTTATACACTTGATATTATGACCAGGGGTAGACAGAAAGCTCAAAGTAAATGCATAATATAGGCAAACATAACCATTAAACCAAAATATATCCCTTACTATATATTTATTAACGTACTTTTGCATCTTACTCTGTATGCAATAAAGTTTATTTTTCTATTCTATTCTATATCATTTACATCTTGCCCTTTGAAACCTCAAGTTTGGGAAACCCTACCACAATAAGGCCTCCTTTTAATTGTTTTCTGTGACAAACAGATATCACCTGGACTAACTTTTACATCTTTATAGAACAAAATAAATAGTCCTCTGTAGAATTAAAAAGGGTTGCATTACTACATTTAAAAATCTTACACTATTTATAAAAACCTGAATTTAGAAAACTACTGGAATGCGGACCCTCTTAATTAGCTCTCTAATTCACCATGAACAGATATTACTTGAACCTAACTCTGACAGATTTTCATATTTGGGGGAGTTTTTCACACACAAGAGGCCCAAAATAAACATGAGCTTATCATGAACAGAGAAGAGGACAGCTGCAACAAACTGCGGGTAACGCTACTAGTCACAGCTAATCTCACTTATATTGTGGGTACAAAGGTTTGTGCATATGTATATTTGTTGCTTCTTCACAACTGAATGCAATTTGGTATCAAGTTCGCCAGCACTCTGGATTACTTACAGTAGTTAACTACAGAATGCGGATTACACTGCTGGGTACAGCTAAACACACTAGCAATATAAGACGAAAGTTTGCGTGTATGTTTGCCAATTCCTCACGTCTCAACGACTGGAACATTTTCAGTTAAATCCTGTATGAAATTAAGCTGACACCCTGGATCAACACAGGCTGGTGTCTTGACAGAAATAAACCATGGGCAATGCTGCGGGGCACAGCTAGTCCATACCCATACCATATTATAAATGCGAAAGTAGCTCTGTCTGTCTATCTGTCTGTCCGTGTGTCTGTCTGTATATCGACCCGCGTTTCTGTCTATATATCGGTCCGCGTGCCTGACCGTGTAGCTGTCTGTCTGTGTTGTCTGTCTGTCTGTCTGTCTGTCTGTCTGTCTGTCTGTCTGTCTGTCTGTCCGTTCGTCCGTCTCACTTTTTTGTGAAAGGACCGAACCAATTTAAATACACTTTGTATAGACTAAAGATGGCGAAGCTGCGGGGCGCCCACTAACAATATATGAGAAAGCTTTAATCAAACACGTCTGTTACCTCTTCACGTCTGACCAGCTGAACAGATTTAACAAATTCGGAACAAACGAAGGCCCGAACAAACCTCGGAGTAACACTTTAGCTATCTATCTTCCCCAATAAGGCGAGGACTACACCGCGAGGCACAACAAAGCTACTTTAACATATTTCTCCGAATTTATTGGTTTCCAGCTACTTACACTTCGGGCCGAAAATTCCTGAGCAACAGCCGCGGGCCGGGGTCACGGAGCGGGCGTACCTCTGCAGGATGACTGGACGAACCGGTGGGGCTCAAGGAGGAGTGGACTGGATTACTGGATAGCCCTTTGGTATCCGTTGTAGTGGCAATTTACGGGGGAGACCCGTACCCGACAATTGACGAATGTGATAGTGTTTTAAATAAATTATAAATAATGAGATATTCTACGGGCTACCATGCATCGACACCTGATCCGCGTGGTGCCGGGAGTGAATCAGGTTGGGATAGTCAGGTACGGGCTTGCCCAAGGCTGAACCATGCGAACCTGTAGCATCCGTCTCTGTACAAGGAGATGTCGGTATGTGTGCCCCCATGAAGAGCGACATTTTATTTATTCTAACTACTCTACAGGCTAACGTGTATCGGTGCCTGCTCTGCACATTTCCGGGAGCGAATCGGGTTGGGATGGTCAGGGATGGGCTTGCCTAATGCTGAACCACTCGAACCTGTAGCACCCGACCCCGTGCAAGGAGACATGGATGCACTAGCTCCAATGGACTGAGACTTAACAGTCACCAAACCAAAACAAACGTGGTCAGGGAACTCCCCAACGAAACGACACTTACTCTCGGTTCTTGCTTCGGCTGGTGAGCCGCAGTGGTATAGTGAAGTGGACTGGAAGTACATCCTGATCATTAAAACCGCCGCAAACAACCCATGCTATTCCAACTACTCTACAGGCTATCATGCATCAATACCTGCTCTGCGCGGCGCCGGGAGCGACTCAGGTTGGGATGGTCAGGGATGGGCTTGCCCAAGGCTGAACCATCCGAACCTGTAGCACCCGACCCCGTGCGAAGAGGCATGGATACACGTGCTCCTGTGAACTGAGACTTATAGTCACCAAATCAAACCAAACCAAACCAAAACAAACGTGTCCAGGGAACTCCCCAACGAAACGACACTTATTCTCGGTTCTCGCCCCAGCTGGTGAGTCACTGTGATATAGTGAAGTGGACTGGAAGTACACCCTGATCACTAAAAGCTGTCACAATTGACTCATGCTATTCTAACTATTCTACGGGCTATCATGCATCGATACCTGCTCTGCGCGGTGCCGGGAGCGAATCAAGTTGGGATGGTCAGGGATGGGCTTGCCCAATGCTGAACCATCCGAACCTGTAGCACCTAAATATGTGCGAAGAGGCATGGATGTATGTGCTCCTGTGGTCTGAGACTTCTGTTGTCACCAAACATACATTTCTACGGACCCACATGTATCGATGTCTGCTCTGCACGGTGCCGGAGGCAAATCGGGTTGGGATGGTCAGGGATGGGCTTGCCTAATGCTGAACCATCCGAACCTGTAGCCGCCGACTCTATGCGAAGAGACGTGGATATAATGTGCTCCGCAGGAGTGGGACTTTTTAGTCATAAAACCAAACAAACGCGACCAGGGAACTCCCCAACGAAGCGACACCTTGTCCTCGGTTCTCGCTTCGGCTGGTGAGCCGCAGCGACATAGTGAAGTGAACTGGAAGTACACCCTGGTCCAAAGCAAACAAACCATGGCTTGGGTGTGTTGAGCCCACGAACGGTGAGCCTACTCTCTTTCTTTTTAGACATTCACAATTGTAATGGTGCAAACCACACATCATACCATATTAAGCAACACTGATTCTTATTAATAATAAATTAAATAAATCTCTAAACTAAATGAGAGAGTACCGCTCCAGGACGGGATAGAGAGGGTTCAGCGACGGCATAACGTTCTGAGCCGTCCCTGTACTGTTACGCCGGTCGTTGACGCAATGCATACTCTTCTATGTGCTCTCATAAACTGATGTTTGCCCTATGCAGAGTCTGGAAAGCTAATCGGACAGGATTACAATCCAAACTTGTAGCATCCGACCCTGGTTAGGGGCTGCATCCTACCCAAACCATTACCCAAACCAGAATTTTGAGAAACACTACGCCCGGTAAACAGCAGACCGAATTTACTGGTTCAGTGGTTTCGGATGGAAATTGTGCCCCTGAAGCATCTAAAGTCGTAGCGCCCGGTGTAGTGCGTCTTGATTTTCCCGACAGGTTGACCCTAAAAAGCAACCTGTTCAAACCAAGAGAGCGCTAGTTGAGGCTTCCAAGCCAAAAAACCCAATCAACCCAACCAAAACCAATACATACTGCACATAGCAGCAGGGGTCGGAGCTTCCCATGTGCCCTAACCTGTCTGTGTTTGAAGGAAACCCACAAGCAGGGGGTTTAGCCGGTAAAAGTCCGGCACTATTACGATCGCTTATACGGAGCATGTATCTCGGCATAAGGAATTGTAGTGTCCATGAGGATTCCCCCTGACTAATCAGAAAAAAAAAAAAAAAAAAAAAAAAAAAAAAAAAAAAACCTAACCTAACCTAACCTAACCTAACCTAACCTAACCTAACCTAACCTAACCTAACCTAACCTAACCTAACCTAACCTAACCTAACCTAACCTAACCTAACCTAACCTAACCTAACCTAACCTAACCTAACCTAACCTAACCTAACCTAACCTAACCTAACCTAACCTAACCTAACCTAACCTAACCTAACCTAACCTAACCTAACCTAACCTAACCTAACCTAACCTAACCTAACCTAACCTAACCTAACCTAACCTAACCTAACCTAACCTAACCTAACCTAACCTAACCTAACCTAACCTAACCTAACCTAACCTAACCTAACCTAACCTAACCTAACCTAACCTAACCTAACCTAACCTAACCTAACCTAACCTAACCTAACCTAACCTAACCTAACCTAACCTAACCTAACCTAACCTAACCTAACCTAACCTAACCTAACCTAACCTAACCTAACCTAACCTAACCTAACCTAACCTAACCTAACCTAACCTAACCTAACCTAACCTAACCTAACCTAACCTAACCTAACCTAACCTAACCTAACCTAACCTAACCTAACCTAACCTAACCTAACCTAACCTAACCTAACCTAACCACCTCAGATAAAGTCGCAACTCCTTGTCCGCTCCCTTCTCCTTCCTCGTCCCTGCAAAGAAAATAAATATTAAAAATATAGATACACACAATAAAAAGTTACATTCATACTTTATATCCCTGAAATAAAACTTAAAAACTAAAATAAAAATACTTATTTCCTATAAATTAACTTCAAATACATAAATGGGTACATCAGGGCTTACCTGGACCTGAATGAACCCACATTGCCACCAAAATGGACTCTAATCTTGTCTTATCGCCATTAGGGTCTTCGCTCAACTTAGTATTATCGGATGACGAATACTTATCATCATCTTCCACCAACGGCGACCTAGCCTCAAACGACCTCAGCAAGGAGGTTATTAAAATAACAACCTTCATTCTATCCAAAATCACAGAAGGCAAAAGCCTAACCAAGCCTAACAAAGAAGCAATCATCAAAGCTGTAAGACAGCTTCAAGAAACAGCCAACAGCTTAAAAGGCACCACCTTCATCCCGGCACAACCTGTCTCCCTAGACGACAAAACCATAAACATAATAAAAACCACAATAAAAGAAGAAATTCAGAACCAAATATCAACACACATCCCTAAATCACAACCTAAACAATCATTCGCTGAAGCAATAAAATTGCAAAGAAAAAAGTCATCTGCTCCCCCAACTCTACCTATCACAAAACCGGCAATAATTATAACTTCTAAGAACCCAGTAACCAGCAACACCGAAACTTTAAAAACCTGGAACCAAAGCGTCTCATTCAAGGACACAACATTTGCCCCAGCCGCAGTCAAGTTTGTCTCTAATAACAAAATTAGGATAGAATTTGACACTGAAAGCCAGAGAGAAACGGCGCTTAATAAAGCAAATCAACCCAACTCACAAGTATTAGCGGAAGAATCTAAAAAACTAAAACCCTCCTTCGTCCTCAAGGGCATAATCAACTCCATCCCTACAGAAGAACTCGCGGAGCTTATAATAAACCAAAACGAAACTATAAAATCTACCTTCAACAAAGAAGACATCACTTTCCAATTTAAAAGGACAAACAAAAACGAAAAATTATACAACGCAGTATTCAGGGCAACTCCTGCCTGCTGGCGTGAAGTTATAAAAACAGGCCGCATAAACATCGAGCACCAAAGGGTACACGCAGAAGAGTACATATCTCTACTACAGTGCTACGATTGCCTTCAATTCGGTCATACCAGAAAAACCTGCACAATCAAAGAGCACGCTTGTTCTCACTGCGCTTCAAAGGAACACACATACAAAAACTGTCCCTCTAAATCTAATACACCAAAGTGCTACAACTGTATCAATCACGCCCAAAAAACCAACATCAAAAACCCTAAAATCAATCACTCTGCAACATCCACGTCCTGTCCCAAAAATATTCAAATAAAAAACAAAATAATAAACAAAACCAACTATGGCCAATAATACACAAATTCATAACAACAAAAACAAAATCTACAACAGTAAACTTAAAGTAACACAGATCAATTTAAATAGAGGATATCACGCTTTTCAGGAACTCCTTATGCACTTACACCGACAGCAACCTGATGTCGCATTTATCCAGGAACCGTATACCAGTAACCAAAACTCTATAAAGAAAATCACGGGATACTCAATATACCAATTCCCTACTAATAACATCACCCTTACTTCAGCCATCTGCATAAAAAATAGTATCTGTAGCATCATTGGAATTGCAGAACACAGCAACTCTAACATCGCAACAGTCCAGATCACCACCAAAACGGGATCCAAAATATACCTATCTTCGGTGTATATTGAACCAAAAGAAGACAAATTTCAGACACTAAACCGACTTGAAAACTTCGTACGTAACCATCGCACTGCAACCCATGTGATTTGCGGGGACCTCAATGGTTGGAACACCATCTGGGGCTCCCGCGAAAACACCAGTCGCGGCAACAAGGTTGCAGATTTTGCCATAATCAATGATTTAAAGATTTGCAATGTAGGAAATCACCCAACATACGCTGCAGTACGCTACGGAGCACTCAGGGAGTCAATAGTAGACTTGACACTCTGTAGTAACTCAAAATCAGTCACCATCTCAGAGTGGGTCGTAGATCCTAAAATCTGTCCCACCTCTGATCATCACGCCATCACCTTTGCATTAACAATAGGCAGAACCGAACTAACACGCAATATCAAACTATCTACATTCAGATATAATACTACACAGATACAATGGAAGCAACTAGAAGATGGTTTCAATTTAGAACTAAAGAAAAACTTACCTCAAGAAGTGGATATCCAATCGCTCAGCGCCGTGGACCTGGAAACAAACATACACAAAATTACAATTGCTATACAAAAGACCTGCGATAAGATGCTGCCTCGCGCAACAGCACTACCTGAAAAAGCTCCATGGTGGAACAACAAACTGGATGAACTTAAATGACAAGTCATTAAAAATCACCACAAATTAGCTAAACTAAAGAAAAGAGGTCAACCACTGGCCGAAACATTGGCAGAACGAATAAAAATCAAAAAAGCGTACTCAGATGCTATTTGTGAAGCATCCACCACACATTTTAAAGAGTTGCACTATGCAAAAAACCGACGATGTGTGGAAAATAACTAATAAAATAATAAAATCACGTCCGATCACCCAACCACCTTCAACTCTTAAACTAAGCGATGGTACCTACACCAATGACGCCAAAGAAACTGCGGAAGCTCTACTACAACATTTTTATCCCGATGACAACTTTGAGGACACCAATACACAGAAAGCTACCAGACTTCAAGCAACAGAACCCATTAACACTACTGATGACTCACCGTTTACCATAAATGAATTAAATGAAGCCATCAACTCGATGAATCCCAAACGGTCACCAGGCCCTGACCACCTCACCTCTGACATCTGCCTCGTTGTTGTTAAATGCATCCCTGAAACCATACTGAATATCATGAACCGCTGCCTTAATCTGCAATTCTTTCCTAAAATATGGAAGGTTTCTGTAGCAAAAATCATCCCCAAACCCAACAAGTCAGACTACACCGAACTCGCAGCATATAGACCGATAGGACTAATAAATGTTTTTGGCAAGCTTCTTGAGAAACTTGTCATTAACCGCCTCAATCACCACCTTCAAAAAACTGACAATACTTCAAAACAACAATTCAGCTTCAAACCACAGACCTCTACTACTCAAGCAATAAACACAGCCCTCTCCAAAATCTACTCAGCTTTAGACAAGAAGGAGCATGTTGTTGCCGCGTCGCTAGACATCAAGTCAGCCTTTGACAATGCCTGGTGGCCGGCAATAATCAGGAGGCTCCGAGAAGTAAATTGTCCAAAAAACATATTCCATCTTTTGCGCAGCTATATGACCCACAGAAAAGTCACAATGAACTTCGTCGATCAAAGTGTCGAAAAATCCACTTCCAGAGGGTGCGTCCAGGGCTCCGTCTGTGGTCCTACTCTCTGGAACATCATCCTTGACGAAATATTCGACCTACCTTTGCCTGATGGATGTCACCTGCAGGCTTATGCAGATGACGTCCTCCTCATCTCTCACTCGAAAAACCTGCCAGATCTCGAAAATAATATAAATACCGCACTAAATACAGTAACTGAATGGGGAAACTCCGTTAAACTAACCTATGGCCCTGAGAAAACCCAAGTAATTGCTTTTACAAACAAGGCCAAGAAGTGTAAAATACAAATTAAAAATCAATCCATCCCAATCATCAACAAAATAAAATATCTAGGAGTTATCATAGACTGGAGACTTAAGTTCATTCACCACACCGACTACATAATAGAAAAATCAAAAAAGTTATTTCATAAATTAGTCCAGTATGTTAAGCCTACATGGGGAGCACACCCAGACAACGTCAAAATCATATACAAGCACGTGATCGAACCAATCATATGTTATGCCGCTAGCGTGTGGTCTAAGGCACTAACCATCAAATACGTACACGAACGATTCCTATCCCTCCAAAGGCTCTTTGCTATGAAGACTATACAAGGCTTCAGAACCATAAGTACTGCAGCTTCAATATCAATTGCCCAACTCACACCTCTTCCAACAAAAATATCAGTAACTTCAGATATTGAAACTACTAAATTAACAAGGCAATCTAAATTCCTACCAGCCGACATACCAATAGAACTGCCCACTCCTGTCAAAGATCTACTCCATCCTGCACTGAGACCCAAAATAGCATTCCGTAAAGACTTACCAGAAGAAGACGAAAACTCAACGACACTAAATTATAACATTTACACGGACGGCAGTAAACAGGACGACAAGGTCGGAGCTGCTTTTGTCGCATACTTGCCCACCGGAGAAACTTATACAAAGAAACTCAAACTACATAGCTGTTGCTCGGTTTTCCAAGCCGAGCTTCTTGCTATATACCACGCATTTCTATGGATAAACCAGAAACATGCAACTCCAAGCATCATATTTTCTGACAGCAAATCTGGCCTTGACGAAATCTGCAACCCTAACAGCACAACACCCTTAGTTGCCAAAATACACATGGAATATATAAAAGCGAAACAAAATAATATTACAGTCGAATTCCAGTGGGTAAAGGCCCATATCGGCATATACGGTAACGAAGCAGCGGACGTAGCAGCCAAAGCAGCTGCGTTTGCTCACAAAGCCCCAGATTTCTTTTCAGTTCCCATATCTTTTGTAAAACACAAAAATAAAATTCTTTGCACAGAGGCAGCTAAACAGTTGTACTATAAAACTAGCAACCATATAAGATCACTTCTCCCCACTTATGAAATTCTAACAGAATACCTGTCAATAGTAAAGCCATATTTTGCCATCACCCAGTTGCTAACTAATCATGGATACCATAAGGAATACCTCCACAGGTTCCATATCACTTCCGACCACCTTTGTCCTTGTGACGGGGTAAATATACAAAGCCTTGATCACTTAATAAGAGACTGCCCACGATTTGGCAGTGAACGCCAAAACCATCTTACCACCGCACAACTTGTTAGTGACCCGTTTTCACTGCAAGAAATAATAACAAAACAAACTACTACAGATTCATATCACTCCTTGGTGGTTCACATCGTAAAGAACCTAAAGACATTCAATAAACCACCAACTCCCACAGTCAACAATATTCCGCAAGTCCCATAAGCGATGAAATCATGAGGGAAGTGTATACCAATAGCACTGAACTCATGATGTTTGAAAACTAAAAGTTGGAGTTTGGAACTCCAACAAAACTTCAAAAAAAAAAAAAAACCTAACCTAACCAAACCTTACCTAACCACGAATGGGTTAGATAAAAAAAAAACGTTAGGGTTTGAAAAAAAAAGTATGTTAGGTTAGGTTTGGTTAAAAATGTTAGGTTAAAAAAAAAGGTTGGGTTAGGTTTAACAAAAAGGTTGGGTTAGGTTCAAAAAAAGGTTAGGTTAGTTTTAAAAAAAGGTTAGGTTATCATGTGTTAGGTTGCGAGAAGTTAGGTTGATTCATGTTAGGTTTTCAATTTCTTATACTGTAAGGTGCCCATTATGAACTTATAACTTAGTTTAAAGCAGCGCGCAGCAGTAAAAAAAAAAAAACAATAATTCCCAATTTAACCTTGGCCCCGTTAGGTTACTAGCCTATCCATCATGGTGATGGGTTAGGTTAGTAGGCCTTGGGCCTTGGGGCTCTTTGGGCTGATTGGGCGTCAGCCCGAGCGGGCTATTTATTCTGCGCTCGCAGGAAATCGATAGCGCGATGCAGACTTGCGCGCGCCATCTTGTGGGTTTTCATGTACCAACATTTTTGTTTTTTATTTTCTATTTTTTTGTTTTTTTTTTCTATTAAAAATTAAAACACTATTGTATTAAGTAAGATTGAGCCAGTTTACAGCGATGCTAGCTAGCTCCATTCGAGAAAAAAAAACATAACTTTTAGTCTATGTCAAATATCAAAAATGTGGCAAAGTATGACACTAGATATTGTAGCCTTATATTTTTAGGGCACTGTGGTATAGCTTTTAAATTGGAGACAAAAGAAAGCTACAAAGTGTTGTTAAAAGTGGCCTGTTTTAGCAACAATATGTGTATAATTTTGTTTGAGACTACTTCATGTGCTTAAAAAATACTAAGCAAGATTATCTAGTGTCATACTGTGCCACATTTTTGATATCTGCCTTAGTTTAGAAGAAGTTTTAAATTTTTTCAATAATGGCGGTAGCATCGCGGTAAACTTGCTCTAAAACCAGTTTGCGATTATCAATCAGACAACGATTTTTAAGACCGTGCGACAAGACCTCCATCTAGTGGCAATTTTTGAGAACGTCTTATTTTTCTTTTCACTGGTAACCCTGGATTGACTGTCTGTTTGATTGATTGTTTGGTTGACTATGTTCTTGACATCAGTATTGGAACTGATTGATTGATAATGTTACCTGATTGATGTGTTGGAATAATAAAGTGAAGTTTTGATGTTGAACAGAAAGTGTGATGTGGAATGTAGACGACTTTTAGTAAATTTTTCTATCCTCGTCATTAATTAGAAGTTACCTGGGACTAGCTGTGTGAGAATGTTGTGCGCTTGAGACGTTGTATAGTTGAAAGTTTGGTCGCGATGGCTTCGCGCGGCGCGATGGTGGCGGGCTCGTCGGGCGCGGACTACTTGCACCGTGAGCAGGTGGCGGCGCACTACCAGGCCAGGTGAGCTTCACAGCCTTCACGACCTTCATTAGCTTCAGCTTACCCGCTACCAGCCCAGCCGCTGCTTGCAACTGTGCTGCTGTACCTACACATCTTTTATTTTTAGCCCACAGCTGTGAGTTATAATTTTTAAAAGGACGATGTTCTTAGTACCTACCTACCTACCGACACCTGGCCCTTTGACCATCTTCGAAGGAATTTATTATAATATATAAATGATGCACACAACCATATATAGGTACCTAAATGATAATATTACTAAAGAGTTTTTTTTATTTATAATAAGTATTTTTATATTTAACTAAAGAATCCAAATATTTTCAGGTAAAGTTATAGTCCACACAATAATTTAATACAAAACTGTAAAGTTTATTTTAGGTTATGAAGCCCTAAAATAAAACTCAGACCTTTCCATTGCGCACTCTTTTGGAGATTTCATTGGTGTCTCTAGATTGGTATAAGAAGTCCTCGTAGATTTTTATGCAAACTGAAGAGAACATAAGCCAGAATGAGCTTGTATTTATTTGTATTATGATGTATTTAAGCAGCATTGATTGAATTTTATGTAATGTATGGAATTTGGGTACAGATTTGTACCCACTACAGCAATACCTAGTTGTGCAAATGGGTTAAGGTTTTTGATGATATAAATACAAATAACAAACAGAAATCACCGTACATACCTACACTTTATTTGACAAAACAAAGTAAGTACAGGATGGCCTTTATTATTTATTATATATTGTGTGCGCTTTACATTATTTCTATCTACCAACCAAAAAAGTTTCATGCCATGATAAATGTACATTATTTCAATAGTTAAATTGAATTAGAAGGCTTTTATTGGTTTACTGAATATTTTGTTGTTCTGTACTATTTTGATTTGTATAAATTTCCAATAAAATAAATATGTATTGGCTTACAAAAGTTAGCTGCATAAACTCTCTGTTGGTTGCAGTGCACTGAACAAGTCCCGCCTACGCTGGTGCGTGTGGTGGCACTGCGCGCTGCTGGCGCTGGTGCTGCTGAAGCTGTCTGCAGACGTGCTGGACCGTCTCGACATCTTCATCCTTGAGCTGGAGGAGCTGCAGGTCCCACCGGTATGCTGGATTTCTACAGTCCATGTTTTCTTAGTACTTTTGCCTCCGTAACAAACTTTTTAAAATCAGGGATTATTTGTATTGTATTAATTAATTTCTTAATTCACGGTAATACCTGGTGAGTTGAGGCATAGCAACTTTGCCAGTGTTGGGTGTTGGTGTTGAAAAAGAAATTTGTAAAAAAATCCTCACTTGACGTTTTAGTCTTATAACAAACAGGACAAAAACCAAATGTTGTGAATAATATTTTATGAATTTGATATCATTAAGTAATTGTGATAATAGCTATTGTTGAGAACTAACATTCCTTAAGTTGTGTTCATTGTGAATGTCCTAGCTCTAGCACAGAGTATAGGTATAGCAGTATGTCAATTCATAACATATTATGTCTTCATTTACATATGGGTTGCCTGCAAGAAATCGCTTTTAGCGATAAGGTCGCCATTTGTATGCAAATTCAATTTAATATTTTACTACCTTAATTAAATTTTATATAACTGTGTTCTGTTAATCTTTATTTTTATTTTATTTTTTTATTTCTCCTCCGAGACTACTCAATCAATTTCAAAAATGGTTTCACTGGTGGAAAGCTACATTATCCCCGGGTGACAAAGGCTAAAATATTGCGAAGTGGTAAGGAGTTTAAGGTAAGGAGCTAGTATGTATAATAAAGTGTATTGTATCGTGCGCTAGCCGCGGTGGTGGGAGTGGGCGTGGGCGCTGGGCGGCGGCGCGGGCTGGCTGGCGCTGGCGGCGGCGCGGCGCAACAGTCCGGCGCTGCTGCGGCGCTACATGCTCGGTGTGGGCGCGCTCGGCCTGCTGCCCGCCGCCGCCGCGCTGCTCGCCTACCTCGACGACGTCTGGACCTACCTCGCCGCCGAGTCGCCCGAGGACCTGCAGAAGGTTCACATGTGGCAGGTCAGTCGTCCTCGTCACTAGCAGAGCTCAGGATCTGTTTGTGTAGGGGTAGGGTAAGCCGCCCCATTGTTGGCCCTTAAATTGTACACACTTTTAATTCAATTTATGTAGGGTACATAACCACCTTTTCTAGTATTGGCATGGTTTATTTAAAGAACAAAAATAACGGTAGGGTAAACTGCCCCATTGTTGGCTGCCAATGCCAACTCAAACTCAAAATGTTTATTTGTGCAACATAGGTTATTTACAATACAGTGTTAGATGTAAGGTCATTCAATATTGTTTTGTTATGTGCTGCCATATGGCGAGCAAATTGTATTATTATGGAATGGTCTATCTACCTATCTTTAGACGAAAAATTTGTGTAGGGTAAGCCGCCTTATTATTGTCAAACCTTCCTATTATTTTCGAAAATTTGCCAAATAATCGCTTCGGTCGAACCATAACCATTCGGTTCTTAACGGTTTCGTAAACGTCCGAAGCGAAAATAATAGGATCGTGCGTGTCTTGTGTTATAATGTGATGTACTTATTGGCATGAGTGTATGTCGACAGGGCTACTGCTACGGCCTGCTGTGGTACTGGTGGGCGGCGGCCGCGCTGCAGCTGCACGCCTTCCAGCTGCTGTTCGCGCTGCGCCTGCGCCGCGCCTGGCTCGCGCGCAAGGCGGCTTGAACACGCACTCGCACATGCAGACAATACACGTGTACACACGCACACACACACGGACACACACACAGCGAACAAACATGTACAAACTATTTGCCAAACGAAATATTGAAACTAGTGAAGGTATTGCCATAACCTCTATTAAAGTCATCACCACGTAGAAAATATAAAATTACATTACATAAATTAAAGTCAAGGTCTAATCATTTTTTATTAGTTCTGCAAATCAATAGTATTTAATAAAATTTAATTCATGACGATGATTAAAGACAGACAAATATATTTACATTGAATTTTTTTATTTAATAATGTCCTTACCTTATGTTTCGTCAAAAAAATGTCTCAGGCCACTAGATTGATGGCCATGTACTTAATTATAATGAATTTAATAAAATGTTTATTGTAGTGTTCTGCTCCTGTGTTTACTTATGTTATTATTGAATTTACTATATTTAGAGAATTTAATTATCTAGAAGTCTGTTCGTGACTAGCTTGCAGTGTGCTATTGCCGTCTCCCTCCTGTATATTGTCTCTCTCGGCCTAACGTGTCATATGACAAGCACTGCTAGACAATTATATTATTTTAATGAGTCTTTGTTCGTTTCGTTATTCATTATTAATGGTTGAAAGTTTGAGATTGTTTTGTTTTTAAAGTAAAAATAGCTGTAAGTTTAAAACCTCGTTTGTTTTCAAATATATAATATTTTTAAAATAAGATTGTTGTCAGTTATTGAGGGTCTCGCTCGACATAGGTTTAGATCGATTAATATCTGCACAATTAAAGGCCCCCATTTCTATTATTGGTAATATGGTCTATTTAGAATCTAAATTTTAGATACTTACTGAAAATATAAGCATTCTTGAAATTCTATAACATTAAAAACAAATTTTTTTTATATTGAAAAATGCCTAGAATTTTCAGCCTTAATAGACCATGCCAATAACTTGAAGGTGGCCAAGAATAGGGCGTCTTACCCTATTATCGATATTTGGGAATATTCAGTTATTTAGTTGATTGAAATTACACAGTTAGTAAGAAAGTAAATATTTAATAACTATTAAGTACCTATAGTTATGTACTTAAAAAGTTTAAATTTTTAAATAAATTGTTCTATAAACCATAAACAATAAAACCACTTTACTTTCCTATTATTACTTACAAATATATATTTCAATATTCCTTGTTCACTTGTTATTTTTACGATGACATAATTATTTTTCATAGGTAAGTAAGTTATTAATTGTTCAGTCGACGTTTCGTTAATCGAAATGACTTTCGACATAAAGTTACGGACCCCTAATGGGGAAGAAAACTGCCAATTTATCCCGCTAGTGTCGTTTGTACGGCCATTGCAATTCCTTGATTTCGCTTTTTTCTCAATTTTACTAAACAAAATTTAGGAATTAAAAAAAAAAACATTTAGATTAAGTACTTGTTATAAGTCTTACATAATTAAATAAAAGATAATTACAAACATTTTGTTACTATAAAACACTATTTTGATTCCGTTGTCCACGATAGCCGCATGATGGCGCTGCGAGCAGCGGGCAAGGCCAAGGAGTATATAATAATATGTTCTGTGGCCAAGGGCCTCTAAAACCAATTATTCTATGCATCAAATCTGAGGCATTAAACGATAAATTCACATGGAGGCACGTTGCAGCAAAAACTCACAAAAGGAAAAACTAAAGATCACAAAAAGATCTCCGTCTCCTGTATAGTATCTAAATAGGCTGGACTAAAACTATTAGAAATTTTAGATGCTTTGACTTTGCTCATTAAAGTATTTCAGAATACGTAATACTTAAGTAGGTATGAATACTTTATAACTCTTATCTTTGATATTAGTTATCTACTTTTTTATTTGCAAAAAACCCTTGATCTTGTATTTTTTTTTGTTTTCGCTACTCAACAACAGATGGCGCTGTCTTATTCTCTTTTCCATTTAACGAGTACATATGTCACCGGAAAATAATAAGATTCGCAAGTTTATAAATTTCCTAGGAAATTTATAAACTTTCGTAGGATTCTAAACGAGAGATAAATTGCATTATTTTACGCCCACTTTTTCGCAAATTTATAAATTTTCGACGCGTCGTAGTAAATTTATAAACTAACGGATATCAATCCGTAAGATTCTAAACGGATCGACCAATCACAGAAGAGCTTTTAATTTTACGCTTTTTGAAATACGGAAAATAACACACTGCTCTCTGATTGGTCGATGTTGACAGTGAAAATGCTTGCGTCCATAGACTTACGTACAATCAGACTTGCCAAACAATTCGATCACACTAAAAGTATTTTTACTGGTATTAATAACTAAGTAGGTTTATAGGTTAATATGTGACCGCTAATGTGCGAAATTCAGTAAAAGTGCACTAACTGGCTTAATCCGTTAGAGTTCGAAATAAAACGTTGTTCTCAACATTAACTAGGTACTTAATCTGCAAAATCCCTAGGTAATCTACAGAGTTTACGACTAAGTTAAGTTCGAAAAATTGTTGCCTTAGATTTCAGTTTAACACAGGTAACCCAAGCTCCGCTCGCTTCGCTCGCTACGCTGGTTAAAGATCACAAGCCAAACCTAACCTAACCTACAATTTTGCCCTAGATTTGAATTTTCGGTCGGAGCTTTCTGTTTTCCGCACTTTAACGGCGAGACAACCGGTAATACGCACATTAACTAGGTAAAGTGCGGATACCCCATATTTCACATAAAATTTCGCACATTACCTGACCTAAACAGTTAATGTGCACATTGCCCGGTAAAGAGCACATTAACGTATTTCGCACTATAACGGTGACAGATATAATATGCTATTATGGGATAATAGCATATTTTATCAAAAAGTAACCTTGTATTTTAGGTACCTACGTACCTACCTACCTAGTAGGGGGTTAAAATTCCCTATTTCACTCTACCAAAATAAAACATTTTGGTCATGGCTAAAACTTTCGTAGCTCTGTGTTAAATTTCAATCATGGCGTTTGGTTATTGGTTACTTATTATTTTACGAGTGAGTTTAGTAAGTTTATCAATTTACGAAAATGTAGGCGTAAAATAATACAATTTATCACTCGTTTAGAATCCTACGAAAGTTTATAAATTTTCTAGTAAATTTATAAATTTACGGTTCTTGTTATTTTCCGGTGACACATACATTATTCAGTTTATCATACAAAATATTTTTTTGCAAAGAATGGTTATCTTAAATAAATTTCTAACGTTTCGTAAAGTCTCGTGCAGGCACTTCGTTAACATTAAATATCAAAGCTACCATCAAACTTGCTGCAGTTAGGGCTATAACAGACGAGCGACCCTGTGCCTCGCGGCAGTCGTGCGCGGCCTATACACCGAGAGCCGCGCGGCCGGAATCGTATGGGTCGCGGCTGCCGCGCGGCACAGGGTCGCTTGTCTGTGTTAGACCTAATAGTATAGTAGCTACGATTAGGTATAACTTCTTTGGCAGTAAAAATAAGTAAGTACCTTCATTCACCCATCTTGAAAACTATATGTACTTACGTACCTTATTATAATTCTAGTAGGAAAATAAATTAGCGGTTGGGCAAGTTCGTGTTGGACACGGCTTAAAGCCCTAACTATCGTATTTCGATGAGGTCGCCGTCAACGTCCTCGGGGGGATCCCTGTGCGGTGATCTGGGAGCGTGGCAGCAGGCGACGGGGGAGCGTCGGCCGGGGCCGGGGGACGCCCCCGCCGCGGCGCTATCCGGCCCGCGGCGCCACTTGGCTCGCCGGTTCTGAAACCACGTCTTCACCTGGAAGACAGACGTATAGTATCAGCGTGGCCGAAGTTCCTCTGATTTGCTGTAAGTACACCTACCTACTGGGGATTTTCTCAATGAAAACATAACTCTGTGATAGAGAGTGACTTGCTAAGTAGGTTCAAATATGAATTATTTAGCTGTAATTCCGAGCAACGCAAACAATTGCGGTCGCGAGCGGCTTACGACTGTCGCCAGTCGCTACGACCATAGACATGGTATGAAAGTGTAACTGCTCAGAGGCTCGCGACAGACGCGCCGCATGTCGCGTGCCTGTTGCATTTATTTTTCTATTTAAGTTACAATATTAAAATGTTGTGTCTAATATGAAATATGAAAGTTCCAGCTGTGAACATATCATGGGAGGTGAAGCAGCGTACAAGTAATTTGGATGCAGCTACAACCTGTCGGTCGGAGAGGGCGAGCGCGCGCGCGAGGCGGCGGCGCGCGTCGGGCGCGAGGTAGCGGTGCGCGCGGAAGCGGCGCTCCAGCGCAGCCGACTGCCTCGCCGTGAAGCGCACCTGCCCGCCCTTGCGCCGCGCCGGCGCGGTCGCCGCCTCCGCGCCCGCCGGCCCCGGCGCGCACGTGCCGCCGCCGCCGCTCCACCACCAACCTGTCAGCAATCACCACTTGAGGGGCTGTATTCGCTTAATCTGCAAGCCATTATTGTGCCTAGCCCTAGCGCATGTGAACCTAGTAACAGTGGCAACGCAAATCAAGGTTACCTACTGCTATTATAACAGCAGTGAGTTGGGGAAACGCTACGCTAGACTCAGGATCATTGTTTAACAGGCGGTTCATAGAGTGCGAGCCAGCTAAGTCTGCGTGCGGTTTAAATATGAACCTAACACAAACAGCCAGTCAAATAATAACAATTTGTTTGCAATAGCGGATTGACTGTGCCAACGCGTCTTCGTACACGGTCTCATACATTACTATATACGTTTGATTTAATCGCAGCACGACCCGCGCCACATGCGGTCTGAGCTAGCGCTGGCGCGGACTCTAGTGGCTTTTCTATGGAGTTTTTGTTTAGAGAAAAGGCAAATAGGTGAAATTTTACAGACAATTTAGTTTTTGTGCTTTTTTAAATACCTAACTTATGAGAATACGACCCCCAGCCAGGTCGTGTCTGCTGGCATAGCGCAGTTACAATCCGACTAATACACAGCACGACTCGGTGAGGTTTAACAACCGCCTTTTGAGTGATACCAGCGGAGGATGCAGACCCACGAGTTGCGCGTCCGTAGCAGCCAGGACAGGGCGGGCGCGCGACGCGAGCTGCTATGGTCTATGGTACGTGGGTTGCAGCTGCAGCGTCCAGAACCGTGCTCTAGATTCCTCCTTCCTTACCACTATTAGCTCGCGAGTTTTGTGTAGGTTCGATTTAAATTGAAGAAAGTCAATTAGGCAGATTAGTTACGTTAAGACGATAAGTAATTATTATTGGCGTTGTTAATTTCATAGTATTGTCAATAATGCTACGATATTGGTCTTTATCTGATACGATAACGCTTAATATGGGCCGATGTCGAGTCCGGCCGAGCGCTGGCATCAACTAATAAATCTCAATTTTAAGATTATCTAGGGAGTCAAAGACGCTTATTTTTGGATTTCGGCAATGTTTAGAAGATATTAATTCTTTATCAAAGTGGCGCTAGTTTCGCACCGTTGCGCCCCCTGAGCGCAAATTAAAATCGTACTTAGAGGTAATTTTGGGGCTATTGCCTAAAACCTTATGTCATGCACATTTTCCTGAAGATTTTTTTGTTTAATTCACAATTTTATTTTACCTGTAGCAAAAGTAAAGTAAGACGTTATTAAATACATAATTACTTACTTTTAACTTTACAACTTTTACTTAAGATAAGAGAATTCTTTATTGCAAGCAAAATTAAACATAAAATATCAAGTTACAAAGATCAATAAAAATGGCGGTCTTATCACTAAAAGCGATTTCTTCCAGGTAACCGGTTTATTATTTGTAGGTATTTCATATTCTATTTACCAAAATCAGCACTTCGCAAGTAATACTGATAGTGCGCATTAAAAACAAATTAAAGATTTCGGGTTATTTGGAAGCGGCTTATCGCGGCCTGCGAGGGATTGGCGGCGAGCGGCGATACAGCTCGCGATACTGATTATTGCTTTCAAATACTTCCTAATGAGGTTAAAGTGGCAGGTCGGCACGGCAGGCGGCGCGGTGCAGGCGCGACTAGCCCGGGCGACCACGCCATCACCGCCGCTGTCACAATAATTAATAATGTTTTCATTTTGAAATAATTTCAAAAAATAAAAGACAATCGGTAAATAAAATTGATACCCACATGATGTTTGCCCAACTGAAAAGGAGAGTGTTACAAAATCTGTTTGAATCTTGGTCACCTCGAATCTTTAATGGATTTGAAATCATTTTTTGGTTTCTAACGAATGAAATCTTGCCAAGTAAGTAAAGGAATTATTCATAAAGATACAACTTCACTGGAGCTCTAAGTACTTCTCTGGTTACTTGGTATGGTAAAAACTACTATGATAAAAATACGAGACATCTAGTCTAAATTAATTAACAAACGTCAAATAAGTAAAATGCACTAACCAGCCGCGCACGCAAATCACGCATTCGTATTCCCTACCCGCCGCCCGAGCATGAACTAAAAAATCAATATTAAATGTATGTGCAAGCTCTAAGTATAATAACCTGGAGGGAAGCTGTGGTGGTGGTAGCCCGGGTAGAGATGCGGCGGCGGCGGCGGCGCGGGCAGACGCCACCACGCCGCCGCCGCCGCCGCCGCCGCCGACAAGCACGGCGCGGGAGTCGGCGCCGACAAGCACCGCGGCGTGGGAGCTACCGCTGCTGCCAGGGTACTCTGCAGTACTGTGGCTACCGCGGGGGCAGGCAGGGGCGCGGGGGGCGCGAACCTCCGCGACGGCACCGCTCGTGGCTCCTCGGAGAGGATGTCCTCGATCCTGAACGACTTCTTCGGTCGACACGCGCACATGGCAGCCGCGGGAGCACTGTCGCCGGCCGCCGCGAGGAAGGTAATCGCTATCGCTAATTGATAGCCACTGTACAACGGAGATTATCGGGGGACATGTCGGCGGCGGCGGCGGCGGCAGAGATCGTTGAGTCGAGTTGAGGCAAGCAAGACAAACTGTTTTTATTTAGGTTTCTTATGTAATCAGTAAATTGCTGCATGCTGTCATTTTTATTGAATTTTCATTATTTTTTTAGCTGAGCAACATCCTACTGGTACTTAATGACTTCTGCACACTTCCCGTTGTTCGGCGGCACGGTCTCAGACGGAACCCTCCACTGCAGCGCGGCGTGGTGAGCTTGCCGAAGCTTTCAGGAGCTCTCGCGACAGTGATTGACACATCTCCTATCTGAAACTGCATTAAGCTGTCGGCCACTAATAGATAAGGCATGATAACAGCAGCAGCTAATTGACTCCTGCGCCTACTGCCACGCTACAAGCGTCCGCTATGAAACCAGTACATTCCGGAGTTATGACAAAGATAGACAGATTGATGGTAATTAAATTTTCAAGTCATAACATTTGAGATAACATTGGCTTTAAACAATTATTTAATAATGTAATTAATTAAATTGCATTTTAAATTTGTCAATTTTTTCACAATGAAATTAAAATAAAAAATTAGCATGATAGTAAACCCTGTAGAGTAGAGACAGACTCAGAGTAACGGCACGCAGCACGGCAGCGTAGCGCGTAGCACTTTTGTAGCAGAGGTTATTGTAGCATCAACGCAAGTGCTACGCTGCCGCGTAGCAAACTATGAAAATGGAAAATGTAGAGTTCGTTTAATTTTACTATTTTGTTGATATTTTGCAAATTCAAACGCGATTAGTAACTATAGGTGTACTTACTTATTCACTTTATGTTATATTATTTTGGGTTGTTCCTGTTTCGACCCACGGACTTTCTACCCACGATTATTTTTTCCGTTTTCAACCCATTTGTATGCCTGTTTCAACCCACAATCAACCCAATATAAAATAATCATTATTTTTGTCCGTTTTCTACCCATTCATAGTACTGTTTCAACCCGCTGTGCAATTTCTAATTTTGGAGAGTTTGCAAAACATGATCAAAATCATACTAATGTTAACTGCGATAGGTTTGTTTCACTTCACAAAACACTTACCTACCTACTCGTACTAACCAAAATTTTGTGGAATTTCATAGTACGAAAGTAACTTAATTTTTTTGTTTAATTTTTACCAAAAACAAAGTCCCTTTAATGCTAAAGGGGATACCGAAAATCTGAAAGAATTAAAGATAATTTTTATAGTGGAAAACAAAAGAATTCTCGGACTTTTTTGGCTTACCTTACAAATATATCAATTTTTTGACAACCTTACATATTACTTAAATGTATTTAATAGGTAGGTACTTATCGTGGGTCGAAACAATAATGACCATTTGTTGTGGGTTGAAACAAGAAAAAATGGTGCGTGGGTAGAAAGACCGGGGGTCGAAACAGTAACAACCCATTATTTTTGATATTCAAACATGAATACCCTATTATTATAATGTATTTCTGCTATGTATTTGATTGTATGCATGCTCTTGTATAATGAAGCTCGCTTTGCATAATTATCTCCTTAGTTCCGGCTCACGGCGCGCTACTGATCAATGATCAAGTAATAAACATTGAGCAAGCATTGAGCAAATAACGTATCTGCGCGTTCAGTAGCCACTTTGAATAATGTCGCTCTATCATAAATTGGTGTTGCTTAGTAAAAGTTGTACGGAATAAATGTTTTCAACACTTGTGCTTCCTTCTCATGGTAAAGTTCTCTATGTAGAGGTAATTGTAGAGCGTGTGCCGCGTCGGCCGCCTCATCTGTCAGCTCTCAAATTAAGCGATTTGTGATCCTTGTCGCACGCACACAGGCGCGCTCCCTCGCGCTACGTACGACACACGCACACTGTAGCAGCGGAGACAGGACTGAGTTGCTAGCTGTCGCAATTTTAACACTATTTGAGTAATATTGTAATTACACATGGCGATTATTTAGTGGCGAGTTTGTAAAAACTAATATTGTTCAATGACAAATATGTCAAAATATTATATACATGCCAGATTTTAAGGCTGATAAAGGCCCATTAAAGATAGGCTGTTTACAAATGTACAAATTCAACAATTGTGATTGCAAGACTATTATTTACGCGAATCACTACTAGTACCACGATTTTATAGTCAACGATACACGCTTTACATTAAAAAAAAACCCGCTTTAGCATTGCAGTAATTTTTAATAAGGCCAATTATTATCTATTATTATTGGGCGAGGCGATAATGATGTATAAATTTTGTAGTGAATTTCCAAATATGACAGATTTACTTTATTCTGTGTTTTCGTGAGCGATTTAACTCGTGCAGCTGGCAGCACCGCGGCGCCGGCAGTCGCTCGCTCGTGGTCGCGTCGCGCGGAGGTCGCGCTCAACTCGCGCACTTGAAGTTATGTTCGACTCTTTACGCGGGAATTACTGCAATAACATTGTTTAACGTTTTTTTAACGAATTTAAATAATTAGTTCGTCAGATGTACAACATTTTTTAATTTGAAGTACATTATAATAAAGACATTAGATTATTAGAGGCAGTGTTGTTGTGCCGGCCGGCTCTCCTGGGATTGTTTATTGTTTGGTAAGTGTCACTTGGCTAAGTTGTCAAATCCAGCTTTAATTTTAAATGATCCTTATCGCATTAAGTAAAAAAATTACTGATAATTTTTATCAAATACACTAAAGTTAATTTAAATAATATGCAGGCTCTACCAGTTGCCAAGACATCATTTTTAACTACCTCTACATTTATCGGTAGGGAAGAACAGTTTTATTTCGTAAATTCATACGGTGATAAATTATTGTGTTTTATATAGATAAGTCTTATATTGTCGCATTAGGGTTTCCTGTAATGGCAATATTATGTTATGAATAAAATAAATAAAATAAAATAAATAAATAAAATTTTTATTTTTATCACCTTCTTAATTGTTACTTTATGTTTTTGGTAAAGTAGGTATTGTTGCTTTTTTTTCCCTTCGCTATCAGCAGTTGTTTTTTTTTTTTCATTTTAGTTCCATATTAAAACTACTAAAAAACGAAATATTATGCGAAATGAACAACACTTCACAGTTCACTTTGGAGTAAGCAAGGAGTAAGCGGAGTTAGTAGACGCAACACAAAGCTACCAAACGTTGTCTTCCGTCCAGTGCCGCTGCTGGGGAGGCTGCTCTACAGCCTCACTGTTCGTCATTGACATGAATTATTTATGTTTTATATATGAATTAGGTATTAACGTTTTGTCATCATGCCATCACTGATTTCAAAGAGGCTGCTATTAATTGTGTACAGTAAATACAAAACATTTAATTTTTGGCTTGAAAAATGGAAGATTGCAACTACCTCCCTACCTCAAACTTTGGTAAAGCGGTACGTCAATGGTACACGTACAGATTCCAATAGAGAAGCAAGCATCCTATGCATGGCAACCCTAGCAGAAATAATCGAGTTGCGAGAGTTGCGAGGTCACGAGTACGAAACAAGTGATGGACGACAAATTAGCGGCAGACGAGCTTACGACAGATTAGGATTTAAATTATCTTTCTAAAATGTTTTTTAGGTTAGATTAGAACCTACCTAATAAATACTTTACCTATTGCATTAGCTCGTGCAAAATTTAGGAACCTACCTACCTAGTCAGAATTTATAATACGAAAGAAGAATAGGTTGTTCAGGTTATTTTATAAAACGGCATTTAGCCGGAATACGGCTTTATGATAATGATGTGACAAGGGCGGCCACACACCGCTGTCTTTGATCGCACAATAAAATAATATAAATTCAATAGGTTCGCTCGTAAACGCGCAATCAAAGCGCTTTGACATCAAACACGCAGGAAGCGGCGAGAGCGTGGACGCTGCTCCGTTGCGAAATACAGCGCGAAGGCAATATTACAAGTTTTTACTATCATCTGTGTTTAAAGACTTTATAGATCAAAAGTTTAAACATTTTACACAAAACAAACATCATAAGTTTGTTATAGGCTGTTGAAACTGTCGTCGGATTACGTAATGATATCTTGATGTGGTTAATGTAGATGAGGTCGCGTCGTCGTCGTCGTTGTCTCAGTGTCAGTGAGTGTGCGCCGGCGCATCCGGCTGTAGATATTGCCATTCTTCCGAGCTGCCGACGCGTGGGCACGCATTGCGACCACACGCAACTTCCGCAGCGGCAGCGACGCGCATCTATAATTGTAGGCAGATCGTGCTTGCTATAGTTATAGACCACTTTTAAATCTCTCGTTTCCTTTAGATTATTTGCTGATACAGCAAAGTCCTTATTTTTATTTTGGATAGCAAGTGGTGGCTCGCAGTGTTTTTTTTTTCAAGTAAATTTCTTGGGTTTAAGATTTTAGATTGCTTCCTTTTCACATAGAACTTAAGGCAGACGTTGTTTTATTTTACATTCAAGCATTTTAAATTTCAAGTCTATATCAAGCGACTTTGATAGACTGTAACTCACATTTTCAGCGTTCTCGTAGGATTTTAGATTTCCTGTCTCAGATTGTAAAGTGCAGCATAATAGTGCAATAACGCGAATCACGCGGCAAAAGAATTTGCCTTGTAAAGCATTATCTGTTTACTTAACTGACTCTAACAGTAACTATATACCGAATGACATCAACATCCTATAAATGTAACTATCATCATTTATACAATATTTAGAGGTACCTAATAAAATTCATCGGACAACTGGGTGTATCTATCAATATATATAAAACTCTTCCGTTACTGACTGACTGACTGACTGACAGACAACGCAGAGCCGAAACTACTGGGCGTAGCGGGCTGAAATTTTGCATGTAGGTTCCTTAGGGAGTGTAGGTGAGCACTAAGAAAGGATTTCCCAAAATTCCCATGGGAACGGGAAAAAACGGGATTTTTGTGTTTATGAGAAATCTGCGCGGGTGAAACCGCGGGGCAGCCTCTAGTCAATATATATAAAACTCTTCCGTTACTGACTGACTGACTGACTGACAGACAACGCAGAGCCGAAACTACTGGGCATAGAAAGCTGAAAATTGGCACGTGGGTTCCTTGGGAAGTGTAGGTGAGCACTAAGAAGGGATTTCCCGAAATTCCTACGGGAACGGGAAAAAAACAGGATTTTTGTGTTATGAGAAATCTGCGCGGGAAAAACCGCGGGGCAGCCTCTAGTAACTAAATAAACTATTGGGTTAGACCATAATTATACCTACCATCATGGTTCTGGTGATGTTAGAGATGCTACCCCTTTTATTAAACTGCACGCAACTGTACTTTATTTACCTATCTAATTTCAATACGCTACTCTATATTTCACCAGCGCCGGAAGCTCTGTTATTAGATAAGCGGCGAGATGCGCCAAGTCATCGGCTACTTCCGGTTTTAAAGGAAGTTGGGGAAAGCTTCAGTTAGCCTTAAATAGCTACCTTAATGGATCATACATAACTCAATTATTTCCCAAAATAACAGGTATTTTAAGGTAAAATCACAACGGGCTCTATTTCTTTAAAAATGCAGACCTAGTCACTCGAGCTCTTCGTCAATTATTTATGCTTCAGGGCCTGAAACTAGTATAGGAGCTACGCTCCTTAAGCTTAGGGACAGTAAACGTGACGTGCCAAATCAGAAGAAACCTTCATGTTTGTTGTCGCAGAGACTGTGCGCGGGCCGCATCATGCGCAGCGATCGGCTGTGACACTGCATGATATGGACTTTCCTCTTCACATCATTATTAAGAACTCTTTGTCTATCGATGATGATAAATAGATTGATAAAGCAACTTGATGTGCCAAAACTACCACAAATTGTTATTTGGATGAATAAAGACAGATTTTTGTTGTTGCAGAGTATTCCCGCGTGGCCGCATCATGCTTCGCGTGCGTCTGTGACCCTGCATGCAGTCGCGCGCCATGCTCGCCGCCGCGCCCGCGCCGCCGCACACGATCGCCGCGCACGACCACGTGGACGTGGACGTGGACGTACAGACGACGCGACTGGAAGAGGAGGAGGGCTGGCACGAGCACGTGTACGCCGCGCCGCCGCCGCGCCCCACGCCGCACTCCATCGACCACATCCTGGGCCTGACTCCCGCGGGGTCGGTGGGGTCCGCGGGGTCAGCGGGGTCGCGCTCGCGGCTACACGACCAGCTCCTGCAGCGGCGCGGAGGGCGCGGAAGCGCGGGGGGAGACGAGCCCCTCAACCTCTCCGTGCACAAAGATGACGGACATCTCGCAAGAGGTAAACTATTTTATTTGAATTTAAGAACTCCGCAATTGTCGGTGGAGCCTTTTTCAATTATCCCGTTTCTCCGCGTGCTGCTTGACCTCCTGCTACGCGATACGAAACCTTTCCTTTCTCTTAGTATTACCACGTCGTAAGTTATTAACTTATTATTTTGCCAATCGTGATAAATAAAAGTAAAAAAAGTAAAAAATGATTTATTCAATACAGGATACAAGATATCGCTTATTGAAAGTCAATTAGACTAATCTAATTATTATTGATACCTTATTTCGTAAAGTATCCTATACTGATAGAGGCGAGGTAGTTCAGGGTGCCCACTAATTGGCTCAGGCAAACAAATGTTTGCCTTGCCTTACGACAATGGTCGCCTGGAGACGCCCCCAAACGAGCCCTCCTCTGTCAAATGATTCTACTCCCTTTCGCAATGATTTAAAGTACATACATGAAATAATGAAAATATCGAGCAGAGCTAGACTACTTCCATGCGTCTTTGTCGTTTTCATAATCATCAACATTGTAATAAGCTTTCTTAATAAAACCTTTTTTTATACGAGTTTTAAACTCATTATCATTCAGGATCAAAATCTCTTCTGGGATCTTGTTATAAAATCTTACTTCGTTTCCTATAAAGCATTTGTTTGTCCGTTTTAGTCTGTTCTGTGGAATACTTACTTTGTTTTTGCTACGCGTTCTAAGGTCTTTAATTTTATCACATTTTTTATCAAACATATGTTAGTTTTTACGAGTATACATAATAATTTCAAAGACGTACTGGGACGGAAGCGTCAAAATATCAATTTCTTTGAATTTTTGTATGAGGGACTCGCGAGCTTTAAGCTGATAAATGTTTCTAATTGCGCGTTTTTGTAGTATGAAAATGACGTTAATATCTGCAGCTTTTCCCCATAGAAGCAACCCATAGGTCATTAAGCTATGAAAGTAACTGAAATACACAAGTCTCGCGGTAGACACATCAGTTAATTTTACGTAAGGTTTTGCCCTAAGCTAAGCTCTGATTGCCCCCCCTATGACTTTATTTGATTATCCTAGTAATTTATACCGTTTTTATTTGTATTGATTTCGTATTAAGATTCTGCGGCAATCCACACAAAATAGGCTGTTGCAATTGACACGAATGCTCACAAAATCATCAATGCTGAGTCATCGCAGGTCCTTGAAGCGCCAGCCCAGTAAATTGTAATCACATGCAATGAGCCGAGGCGATGAGCGGTGGCAGCGTCTTCTTTAAACGCCCCGGTTATAATTACTTCATTTTACTTAGCAGAGCTTGCTTTTTACTGTTGATGACGTGATTTGATTTTAAATTTGCCTATTAACAATTTTTGTAATCAGGTGCAGGCGGATACACCGTTATTATTTCTGTTTTTTATATTATAGGTAAGTATTCACTGCGTTTTATTGGTTAGCAGGTACTTAAATTTTGGTGTTGTTCTCAATGAAGCTTTCGGCCAGATTCTTTGTACTTTCTACAATATTTTCTCTACCATATCTTGCGTGAATAAAACCTTCTTGTTATTGTAACTTTATAGTAGGAATATACATAACATCTAAGGTGATCCATCTAAAGATGCGCGTGCGCAGTATCCGAGTGCGGCTCGTTAACTCTGCTTTGATTCTAAACCTTTTATGTTGATGTGGATCATGATTTGTGGCGACGCGGCCGACGCGAGGATGCGCTCGCAATTGGAACTATTAAAACATGTTACAAGTTCCAGCTAATTGGGCCGTAAACTGAAGTCAAGTGGCGCGGACGAGGATGCCGCGCGAGTGATTCATTTGCTTCACTATTGAAGATGCGTTAGATGCGAACACATCGCTGTTTCATGGAATGTCACCAGCCACCTGATCGACAGATAGTCTATGCATAATATCTGCCTGGCAAGATGCAGAGCGGGGTTCAGTATGTAATTATAATTTTGTGGCTCTTGATTTGTAAAGAGTCAAAGATATAGTGGTATGAGTGATGGCCGCGGAAACAGCTTGTCGTCGATGTCATAATTAAACAAGCCCGAAGTTCTAAATGATAAATACAATATCTGATGTTCGCAGCCACTCCTTGTGTGTGGCTGAACTGATTTCAAATTCCAAACATTACTGATTTATATTTTTCAATTTTAATTGGAACTGACGCAGCGTCCGGCATGGCTTCCTTAATTTTAGAAAAAAAACAAGATGTCTTTCTCATTTTGAACGTCATGATATGAACAGGTCGCTAACGAACGAGCAAATCTCGATTAATAGATTTTAAACGAATGTAGCAGAGCAGGTGCGGTGACCTATCGATGAGTTGAGCGACACAGATGTTGTGTCGCGTCGCGTCGCGTGGCAGGACGCTAATGTCTCCTCGGCTGCTAATCTTCTTCTAATTGGAGCCGCGACATTTCCCCTCTCGGTCGCTCGTCGCTCGCTCCATCTCTGCTTCACTCAGGTTTGCCAAATATTATTTTTAGTAGGCGATTATTCAGGCTTCTTAAGTGCGATATTAATAATGTTAATACATGCAGTTTATTGGCAAGAGCCGAGTGTCGGCGGCGGCGCTGCTCAAATAATTTAATACTTACCGTCATATTATCATACTTTGTGGACACATAGTTTCACTTAATAGTTATAGTTAATTATACATACATACAAATGTAACCTGAGCAGCGTTTGACGAGGCTGCGCGGGCGCAGTCAGCACCTTGCATCACATGTCATTATCGCAATGACCGGGGGAATAAAACAATATTTAATAAATATTTTTGTTACCAGCAGACTTTGCGAACTTTGTACCGCCTTGCAACTGCATTCACATTGAGCCTTTATTAGGAGTTCATTCACATTTATCAGTTTCAAATTTCAATAAAATACCCAGTCTTGACTTGATTTGAGGCAAAACTTCAAATTGCTAACGTTTCTGTTGATGCAGGCATGTTTTTATTATAGGTACATTTTAGCATGATTGTCACGGATTTTCGACCAATAAGAGAACTATTTTATTACTGTCAGGCCCCGTTGGTGGTGTGCGCTATATCCCTTCAGCGAGCATATAATAAGTTGTTTCCGCGGTGTTGTCGCGTGATTATTATATCAGCGGATAAATCTGAGAAGTGTCGTCTATGTCTGCCGCAGAACCGATATTTCTAGTCGCAGTTTGTAGCTGGCACAGGCCGCCTACCGCCGCTGCTGTATTTACGATATTTGCTTGTGGAGTATATCTGTAATACTAATTGACAAAATATATTCCCATAACCATAACATATTTTGATCAGTCAAACTAAGTTATTGAAGGCAAAAACACGTCTAATCAAGTCAATGCAGGAGAGTTTTGAGCTTTTCGAAATCGTCATCTTTTCAGTGACAACTACAGTAGGTACTGTAGTTTTTTTTTCTTTAGTAATTTAATGATTGAAAGATTTATTCCATGTTCCAAATACATCAAAACATATAGGTACATTTTATAAACTTAAGTAGGTAGGTATAACTAGTGACATGAATCATTAACATAATATTATATAAGACTACACTGTAAAAACAAAATCCAGTTTTGATGTAGCTGCGACACGTAAAGGGCTCTGACTCAGCATATGCTACAGGATAATATAAGAAATACTATCCGCAGCGCTGGTATTCTACCAGTACCCCGACAGGCAATACATACATGCACACGTCCCGGTATTTTACATATAAATAAATATAAGTATATATAAACTTAAGTATTCAAGCTAACAGTGAGGAAAAGGGCCAATTGGCTATTGGAACTATGGTCTCTATTATGTGTTTAACTTCCGGATGTACCTACCTTTCACAAAAGTAATCGCATTTGTTTGTTGATTTCACATTTGGAGACAGACAGATTGATTTGTTAATGTTCGGCACTTAAATTTTAAACTAGCACCCTAGCACCATGGTTGCCAAAATGTCTAAGTTAAAGCAAAATTCCAGATTGAGGTGGCCAGTGAGCCGGTCCGATATAGACTGTAGCAGATAAAGTTTATCGCAGTGAAGGTGCGCAGACGCAAGCCATTAGCTCGGACAGATCGCGAGTTATAGTCCGTTTGTTTTGTACACCACGCACTACAAAGGAATATTTCTATTAGCGAAACAATCTCTACTAATAAATACACAGACTGAACACTTTAACTGCCTAATAAAATCATTAGTGAATTTAATTCCTTTCTAAACTGTGAGCATTTCGTACTGGCAGTCAGTAACGAAAGAGTTTCAGTGCTTGAGAATATGAAAAATTTGCTAGAGCATAGGCCGCCGCGCCACCCGCCGCGGTCCACACTGGAAAAGTTAAATCTGCTCATGTTGGGAGCAAAAAAAGCGTTGAACTTGAATCTCTACCCGTGTCCTATGCTAGATCGTCATCAAAGTTTCACAACCGCGTAACTCGTTAAAATATAATTTGGGTGATTAAACGTGAGTGTGAAGACAAGAGAGAGTGTGAAGGTGAAGCGCACTATGCGCCCGCGCAGCCATTAGTGACAATTACCGCGGCGGCGGCTGCGGCGTCCCGGGGGACTCCCGCGCTCGCTACCAATTAGATGATGGATACGAACTAAATGCTTTTAACTTTACACTCCTCGGGCTTATTGAAACTGATTTAAAATAGATCAAATGGAGCCACTTTCAGCAGCTCAGCATGTCGCCGTGTGTAGAAAATTATTTCTTAATATTATTTATATCGACCAAATGTGTTTGTCGGAGTCAACAATTTATAATTGTAATCGGATAAATTTAAAAGTGTTAAATTGTATAATGATAATGAGCTACTTGTCATTTAGCAGTCTGTTCCGTCCTCGTTCCGTCGCTACGACTATTTTGCGATCAGAATACTTTGTATAAGTATTGATAACTGAAGTAGGTGTATCACTTTATTTTTGACAGCTTTTTACTTAGATTGAATTACAAAGGGTTATAAGTGGCTAGTTTTAGCATCCTCGGAAATTGTTTAAAATTTTGCGACGTCGATTGATATTGTGTTAGTCTAGAAGTTATATTTTTTTTTACCAAAGCTGAACTTCTTTAGCCCTTTTTTACTGTAATGTTGATCCCAATTCCGCTATAAACAGTTCAGTGAGCCGCGGAAAGAGAATCAGTGCGCTGAAACAAATCTAAACTAATCATCGCGCTTGGCTCGTGCGTGCGTGCGTGTGTAATAAATACACCCCCACACCCCGCACCCCGCGCCCCGCGCCCCGCACCTCGCACCCCGGCCCGCGCCGCGCTTCCTTCCATCTGCTATCACGTTCACTGTATTTAACGTATTAATTAATTCGAGTGTAATTCGACATTAATCGACGGCTGCGGCGAGGAGTGAGGGTGTATGAGGCAGGCTTCTATTATTAAATTGTGTGTATAGATTGTGCTGTAATGTGTACGTGATTTAAATTACATTGTGTAGGAGGTAGTTAGTTATAATTAACTTCGTAAACGGCTACATATTCATAAACCGAATCTAGATACCTAAAATACTACAGAATACACTTGGTAAAATGTATTTTACTTACCTTATTGCGCAGCCTCCACAAACAATACATTGAACTTGCCTCAGCAGAAATAACAAAGTAAAATAAAACATGTTCGTAACTAAGTAGTCGCAAATTTCAAACGATTGGCAAAACAACTTAAATAAAATAAAATACTTACCTAATAATGTTTTATATCTAAATACTACATACATATTTTTATAAAAGTTACACTTACAATTTTTTAAATCTTTTGTAAAATCTCCCAGGCAATCCGCCGCGCCGCCGCGCCGGGTGCACTCGCTCTCAGCTCAGCTCCTGCCGCTCGATCTCTTCTTGATTTACGTCGAGTTAACTTTACTACAGCTTTACCAGGAACTTCCCGTTTGAGGAAGCAGGCTGCGTGTTGCAAGCGCCATACGTCGATGTAATTGCGGCTTCAGAAATTATTAATGACTAGTCGACCCGGCGAGTTTCGTACCGCCTAACCTATTACTTACTATTTTGTGCATGTTTTTTACCGTAAACCTTCCTCTTGAATCACTCTATCTATTAAAAAAAACCGCATCAAAATCCGTAGCGTAGTTTTAAAGATTTAAGCATACATAGGGACAGACGCGGGAAGCGACTTTGTTTTATACTATGTATTGATTGATTCCTAATAGTCATTTTACGTAGCAGGTCCAAAGCTAGTATGAGTGCTTCCGTTTCAGCATAAAATATGCTATAGTACTTTCTCTTGGACAAAAAATATTTCTCAACCGATTTTTAAAAAATTTTGAGAGATAATTATTGTAATCGCAGTTTTGGCCGCTGCGCTCTATTTATATTAGATCGCTAACAACTGCAGCAGGCGAGCGACTAATCAAAACATTATCTAAGTATAAATCAAACAGCAAAGTGAATGATGTCATTTGTCACGATCAGCGGTATTAATAGCGGGTCCGGCGCGATTCCAGGAGGCGGCGCAAGTATCCGCTGCATCGGCTCTATGGACACTTTATGATCAGTTTTATGATCGTCTCTGCGCTTGTGTGAATATTTTCCACAAGAGTAACTGGTAACAAGTGCGTCCTGTAAACTTTGTTTAAATATCGCTGAGCACTGCTCGCAGCCGACGCTATGTCGTGCGTCGAGATCATTAACTCGATTATCGCGCGAGCTCGCGAGAGCATGAGTCGATTGCTTTCTAATCGATGGAGATAATGAATCAATGCTGTTCACAGATTCCGAATGGGGGACCACACGCGGCCAGGAATGTTTAGTGGATTTAAATAACATTTTGTTCGCTTAAGGAGCGGGTTTGGTAGCGTTCGGAAGTTGTTTTAATTTTAATTGCCGACCGCGCAGCTTCGTGAAATATTTAGTCTGAATTTTGCGCTTTTTTTTAAAGAACGAACTTTTTTTGATTTATTTTAATTTTAATTTCTTAATTTGGGCGAATATAACTTGCTCCAATTTTTTATCAGAGTATTTTGGATTTTCTCCCATTGTTCACCCGTATGTCCTCTAAGTAACCTTCATTTCAAAGCAGACTATTCTCAATTGGTTTCGGTTATAACTTAACCTGTCTAGCTAGTGTTGACAGTGTGATTGTTCCCGCAGTGTCGTCGACAGGCGCGGCGTCGCCCGCGTCGTCCTCCGGCTCGGACTCGCCGCGGCGCAAGAAGGCGCGCACCACGTTCACGGGCCGGCAGATCTTCGAGCTGGAGAAGCTGTTCGAGCACAAGAAGTACCTCAGCTCCGCCGAGCGCGCCGACATGGCCGACCTGCTGCACGTTACCGAGACTCAGGTCTGTCTGCACCTAGTCTTCACCCTTTTTTTTTTCGCGATTGGAGCTATTATTACTGAATAGCCCTTTGAATTATTACTGAATAGCCCTTTGAAGTGCCCTGTAAATGATCGAATTGTTTGACAAATATTACGTGTTAGTCAAATAATTTTGATTGTGGGCAGTTAGTGTGAAGCGTTTGACAAACAAATTTGATCGCACTAACACACCGTCTTACGTACTTACTTCTAGTCACACGCTACCAACACCTTATAATGATGGTAGCGACAGACATATCTTCTTCTTGAAGAGTGCCTACACTTATCTCACGCGTTAGGAGCCACTGTACAGATATCATCATCGGGGAGATTATTCTCATGTCTAAAAAGGTGAAGATATCTATGTGCACAACAATAATCCTTCTCAGTTGCTGGCTAAGTGCTTAACATTACAAGCCACGGACCAAAATTAAACGATAGATTGTACAATTGGTTACACGATCAACGGGCATTTAGTATATAACTTCAAGTGATTACGTATCGTGAACCTTTATACAGTTTCCCGTATTATCAGCAGGTTGTCATCATTAGGTTGGTCGGAACATAAATGAAGTGTGACACGTTGATCGATGATAGGCAAGTTGTTTTGTTTAGTCTACGAGAGCCTAGAGCCGCCGCCAGCCCGGCCGTTCATATAAGATGTGATCTAGATCTGCAGCATCAATTAGTAATCAATTAGTGCTGGATGTTGTTGATCGATGCAGTACAATATTTTGTCTCACTATTTGAACGATGAATGACATAAACGATGAATGCCAGGAAGCGCCCTAGTTTCGTGGCTCAATAAACCGTGAACATTTCATGAACATGACGGAATTTGGAGCTGTTAATTGTGGACCATACTTAGTAGAAATAATTATCAAATATGAAAAAGTTCACAGAAATAAACGAAGCATTGCTCCCGCGTCGTCATGGCACTTGTCTATAATTACAGCCCTATTAGCCGGAGCATGGAGAGATGAACAACACGTGGTACCGCGTCGGCACCACCTCTCTACCTGAATAGAACGTCAATAACGACTGCAATAGCAGTTTACCAGCGAACATGTATCGCTCGGCATTATGAGACGAGCAATTAATCTGTCAATCCAAAGCAGCCCGGAGACGGCTTCACAGACAGATAATTTAGCTAATATCAGCCTTGTTGGTTACTAATAGAGTTTATTTTTAACTATAAGGCAGCCTTCTAATATACCACAAGACTTAAAGCTGTAAGTTAGGAGATCCTTTAATTAAATCACTCATTTTATGCTGTTGACAATAAAGCCGATTTCGTTTTTATTAGTCATAGGTGTTATGACAGCAGAGGAGGCGGTGGTACAGGCCACAGGCTCGTCAATTAGCGTGAACGCGGGCATCAGCGCTTAGCTCTCAGATCACTGCCGCCGAACTACAAATACTGTAGAAGAGAACTCTGTCGAACGCAGTTTTAAAATCATAACCACAAGGAAGAATAAAACAAAGTGGCGTCAAAATGCTGCCTTGCGGTACCACTTAATAAAGATTGCGGATTCAGCAGTGTATGTTGTGTTGGTTAGGTATTGTTACATACATTTTGATTTTATTTTGTTAATCTGTGATGTCAGTATAACATTCAATAATGGAATTCGAATTCTGCGTTGCTGCAGCTACTGAATTCAAATCAGAGGCAATGGCTTGATCTAAAGATGTGATGTTATATTTATTGTCTAAAAGCTCGCACCCCGCTCTATTCCGCGCGGCGGTAATGATGTCAAATTTAAAGAGTTATGTATGATATTAAATATACTTACAGAGATTTAGATCATGTTCTTGTTTAGACTCTAACTTCAGATAAACGAGCCGAGCCTTGCTTTCAACTTTTTATAATTTTTGTATTGTCATCTATAAAAAAAACTACTGTTTCTCATAAATAAATATTATCCTCAGCATTACTTACATTTTAATGTGATTTTTGTCCATTCTTAAACCATTTAAAATTGTTTTGCCAATGAACCCTAAACAGCAATTCAAAACATGTTAAATTTTAAAGCGACGAACAACATAATTTTTTTCTCGCCCGATGTACTGCCTCCTGCCAAGCTTCTGCTTGGCTGCTTGAGTGATAGTGAATGAGATGCTTGCAACTCGCATCGCACGCACAACACGTGTGAAAATATTATATGTGCTGCGGCTGCGGGGGAGCTGTGTTCTTCTCTGTCTTCTACGAATTGATTGACTGATGATAGTGGTAGGTACTTCCACTTCCATTGCCTTTTATTTTGACATCATTAACAAAAAAAAAGAGTCTATGTCTACTCAAGCATTGATCTGACCGAAACGGACGGATGTAGGCTATAAGATATATAAGATGGCGGAAAATTGCTCCCTAAAGACAAAAATATATTTAGTCGAAGCAACGATGAATTGTTAATGAATTGTCGTACAAATGATGACGATCATTACGCTCTGTTCCAAGATGGATGTGCCCCGAGAAGCCGTCTAAGTATCCTTCCCGGTACAAGTCGTAATTAATTGACTTCAAAGCGCTCTGTCGCTGTATAAATAGCATCCCGCTAATAAACCATTACGGAACAAATCGGCACCGCGGCGATTCACGGCAATCGATTAACGCTCCGCTGCCGCCAACCAAGACTCGCTCTTGCAAACAATTACCTCCTCTATTGTGATGTATTACGGCTCTGTAGTACGGCAAACATTGCGTGTTTCAGTACACAGTTATTATTTCAGCGGAGACAAAGCAGTTTAGTCCCTAATGCGCTTGCAATAAGCGTGCGGCCGCGTGCTTCGGTGCCGGGCCGCACTCCCCACTGATTTGAACATGGTATGATTTGAAACGATTAAGGTAGGGCTGTCAAGTCGAGGCGTCCTGTTACTGTTTATTTTTATATGCCGATATTTTAAAAATATATTATGTACTTACATTTAATTCAATGAAATTCTTATTTAATAGAGAACTAATAGCCGTCCATCTTAGAATGCCAAATCTACAAAAGAACTAAAATTAGGTTTTTGCCTAATACTTAGCAGTATAGAAGTTTGTTTTGGTACCTATTCATAAAATGTAATGTGCATTGTGTAATATCAAATATATATTTTCTTATGTAATAAGGTAATTATGTTTACAGTAAGTAAGTAAATAAGTTCAGAATTGTCCATTAAATGACAAAGATTATAAGTTGTATTGTTTGTCTATTGGCAGTCGGCAGTCGGCACCCCTGGCCGCTTGCGGTCGCAGCTCATTAGGTCCACAACAACGTTTCATTTCCTCACCTCGCCCCCCCTACCCCGCGCGCGGCCAGCCCCTACCCCCGGACCCCGCAGCTCCATCATCTCATATTGTCATTAGCGGGATTGATGCCAACAGCATGCCTGTCTGTATCAATATCTATTAGGTTTTATTACAATTGCGCTCTCTCGTCGTTCATACAATGTAATATTGTGGAATATAAACTTACTTGATCATCGTTCAGTTCATTTTAGTTCGCTAACATTATTACAGTTGCATTCTTGCGATAGTGCATTTTAATTCAAATTATATTTTCGCAAACATGATACTGCACCGCGTTTCACTTGCGGTCATTGGCTAGACGGAAGGTCCGTTAATCAGAATCATACAAAAAACTTCTTCAGCATCGCTTTTAAAACTTTTGACGACAGATGTAGACGACTTAATAGACTCTCAATTCTACAAATTGTCTTGACGGTTTGTTCTGGGAACACAGCCTTCCCCCCGCGCCCTGACACCCCGCCCCGCGCCACCCAGTCCTCTCGACTCTCGACTCGACATAATTATAACTACTCAGAAATTAAAACACCTTTATACAACTTATTCACTAGTTTAATTGTCAATACTAATTTGAAACACACGATATAGTTAATATTACACAATAGTCATAATATTACACAATAGTCATTAATAAATAGTTCACAATAATATTTTTTAGATAATTAAGTTCTTAAAAGTAGAGCCACAAAATAGACCACACACTATATTCGTCGACAAAAGCTCAACCGACAATGACCAAGGCAAGGGTCCCTCCTCTCCTCTCTCATACGTCGGGACTTTCCCAAACAATGCATTCTCTATGCCCAGGGATTCCCTGTAGGCACGCCACCTGCGAAGGGCCTCCCCGGGACAGCACTCCCAACCTCCCCCTCTCCTCAGTCCGCCCGCCTTGCCTTGTCGCTCTCCTCTCCTCACCTCACCTCACCTCTCCTCTCCTCACTTCTGTTACAGTCGGCCATCCTGTAACAATTGCACCGCAATTGGTGCATAAAAATGCATTAGCTCTCCAATAAGTCAATGAGGTCATCCCTAGTCACCACATCCTCATCACTACTGGTATAACTCTGTTGGGAGGCAGCTGTGTAAGCTCTCAGGGAATCTGCTGCCACTATTCCAGAAAATTTTTTGTAACCCCTCATTCCTTTAATGCTTTTTATCTCATATCTCCCATTACCCAAAACCCTCTGGATTGCATATGGACCTGAATAAAGTACTTGCAATTTTGTATTAACACTCTTAACATGACCACCACTTGGGGCCTGCTTCCATAATACTAAATCCCCCCTTTGAAATACTTTTTCTGGTATATGCCGACGGTCATATTGTTTCTTCATAACCTGAGCTCTTTGTTTTAAGTTCTTAGAAGCCTGTTCACGCCTTTGTTCTACTGTCTCAGTCTCCTCACTAGTAGCCTGAAGGTTCGGTAGTAACCTTCCCTTCTGGCTGAACATAATTTCATATGGGTGGTAACCTAAGCTTTCATTTCTTGTATTATTAATTCCCCAAACTACATCAGGCAAACAATTCACCCACATACTCTCATCTTTAGAGCTAGTCCTCAAAGCATCTAGTATTGTACGATTAAAGCGTTCTACCTGACCATTTGCACGAGGACAAGCAATAGCATTTAAGGTATGATGAATTTGATACTGTGAAGTATATTCCTTAAAAACCCTACTGGTAAATGCCAGGTTACGGTCAGAGATTATTCTTCTAGGATACCCAAATAGACTACACACATCTCGAATGATACCTACTGTTTCTATAGAGTTCACTGTTCTGGAGGGTCTGGCTATTAAAAACTTGGAAAAGGAATCTACTATCATCAACAAATATTGATAGCCCTTTTTTGTTTTGGCAAAAGGCCCGAGATGATCAATGTGTATAGTATCCATGGGCATACTAGGTTTGGGTATTGGATGTAGCTCGCCGCTTGGCTTTCCGTAGTTACCTTTTCCGTAGGCGCACTCCAAACAAGAGTTTACGTACTTCTTAATGAACCGAGTCATCTTAGGGAACCAATAGTCTGCTTTAATGATCTCTTCACATCTTTTCACACCCACATGTCCAATTTGATCATGAAACAACCTAAAACGAGCAAAAGTTGGCACCACTAGTCTATCCCCATGCAAGGTCTTTTTGTAAAGTCGTTCATTTTTTACAACATAATTATTCCGAATCTCATTAGAACAGTTATTACTGGATAATAATTGGAAAATCGAATTGATTTTATCATCTTGTAACTGAACTGTCAGAAACCAATCATCTGCCGAGATTGGATTGACATGACTGATATCAGTATTATCATTATCAGTCAAGTTAGGGTTGCAGTTCTCTACGGATTTTGAAGAAACCGGGTTTCGACTAAGTGCATCTACATGACGCATACGATCTCCCGGCCGATATTCAATACTTATATTGTACTCTTGTATTGTTAACCACCACCTCGCTATCCTGGGAATAATCTCTTTCTTTAGCAATGTATATCTAACCGCGGAACAATCGGTGACAACCTTCGTGGGTTTCCCTATAATGTACACCCTAAAACGCTTTAAAGATTCGACTACGGCTAATGTTTCCAGTTCATAGCTGTGATAAACTGATTCTTCACGTGATGTCACTCTACTAAAATAAAATACGGGTTTTAATTTACCGTTTATCTGCCTTTGAAATAAAATTCCGGCTAATCTATTTTTACACGCGTCTGTATGGACTTCACATTGTAATGCGGGATCGTATAAAGCAAGAACCGGACGGGAACATAGTTTTTCTTTTAAGGTATTAAAACTCGTGTTTTGTTCCCTATCCCATATCCATGACCTGTTTTTCTTCGTAAGTTCAGTCAATGGTTTCGCAATAATTGCAAAATCTTTAATATATTTTCTGAAATAGCTACACAACCCTAAAAATTGCCGTACTTCATGTATGTCCTGCGGAACCCTAAAATCTTTGACGGCTTCAATCTTATAATTTCCGGGCCGAATGCCTTCGGAACTTATGTCATGCCCTAAAAACGTGATTTCCGATTTTACAAATGAGCATTTGTTTATATTTAATTTTAGGTTAGAAATTCGTAATTGTTGCAAAAACTTTTCCAATAATGCTAAACCCTCTGTCACACAGGAGCTGGATAAAAGGGCGTCATCTAAAAATGCTATAATGTCCTTGCTGCCTACAGAATTAATGAGTTTTTGTACAATCCGCATAAAAACTGATGGCGCATTCGCAAGGCCAAAGGGAACTCTTAGATACTCATACAGACCGTCTGGTGTAATGAACGCTGTTTTATGGATGGAGTCTGGACTAATTGGAACATTATGATAACCTGAGTACAAATCGAGGCTAGTAAAGCAACATTTTCCACTAAGGCGAGCCATTTGGTCCTCAATATGTGGTAATGGGAACCTTTCTTTTACCGTTATTGCATTAAGGTCGCGGTAATCGACACACAAGCGGAAGTCCCCATTTTTCTTTTTAACTAATATGATAGGTGAAGCATACTCAGAAGTAGATGGGCGAATGATATTCCCTTCCAGCAACTCTGATATTTTATTAGCTACTATTTCCCTTTCACTATGGGCTAGACGATATGGTCGTTTGCTTACAGGGTTATTTGTAGTTAAATGAATGTTCATTTCCCCTAAATTAGTGCATCCTATTTCTTTAGGGGAACTAGCAAAGCAATCCCTAAACCTTTTTAATAAGCTTATCAATTTTTCTCTCTCCTCTTGATCTACATTACCCACATCAAGATTTTTAGTGTCAACCCCGCCAATTCTCTCCTCACCACTCATCTCGGTACAATTGACAGAAAATATGCTCAACCACTCATCTCGGTACAATTGACAGAAAATATGCTCACCTCACAACTTTTTACTGCTTCACACCTCTCAGCCCTGGCTATAGTAATGTCCTTCCTCCATCTGATATCATCGGTTCCAAGGTTGCAGACCCGTAGATACCCCTGGCCATCTCTAATAATGCTGCTTGCTAACGCATACTCCTCATTGCCCAGGCTGTATTGTCTTGGCTTTGTGCAAAAGTTGCCTGCAGGTTTACCTTCCACATAAACCTTGATTAAACTGTCCCCTCTTGGTACAGCTACATCTTCTTCCAGAAGGACTCTGTAGCAAGAAGCTTCTTCCACAACACAGATAGAACTTAATGGATTCCCACTGTTATCCATGCTTAACTCTGCTCCAGAGTGAGACACATTCAACTTGATATCTTCTCGATGCAAAACTGTTTGTCCTACAATTAAGGCAACATTGCCCATGTCTACGTCTGCAACACTGGCACATGTATTAATTTGTACACCATCCACCACCAGCTCAAAATTTACTTCTCCTTTTGCCTTAATTGGGTTGCCTGTAAATCCTTTCAGTTGCAGGTATGATGGCTGCATTCTTAGACTCATGGCTTCAGCTGCTGTTAATGACATAACATTCACTTCACTCCCAGTATCAATGTATATCTTGGTGGAAATATTATTAATGCGTGCCGGCTTGATAAACATGTTGTTCATTCCAGACAGTGTCTGAACTTTCTTCACCAGCTCATCACATACCTTGTTGTTGGTGCAGGTGGTTGCAATGTGACCATATTTCCCGCAGCGGAAACATTTCCTCTTATCTGGTAACTTACATTCTGGTGCTCGGTGCCCTGATTCCTTACAACGGTAGCATATAGGAGCGGACGCTGACCTACTATTTGGCTCCCCTCTCTCCGGTTTTGTCACATATTGTATACTTGGAGTTCCCAATGTTCTTGAAGTACTTGGTTGCATATGCATAGTGGATTTGTTTCCTGGACTCTGATAGTTTTCAAATGCCGATAGAAACCCTTCATAAAAGTCATGTGGGTTAACACATTGGAAAGCTCGAGCATTTGCTTGAAGCTCTGTGGGGAGTCCTCTGATTATACATGACACTGCTGCTTCTCCGCTTATCTGACAGCGGTAGCACATAGCTAACTTTTCTTGAAAAAACTTAGTCATGCTCTCACTTGGCTGTTTCTTCCTATTAATCAATTCATCAAGCAGCGCCGCATAGTCATGATGGCGAGGAAAAGCTTTACTCAACATTACTTTCCATTCTTCCCATGAAAAGTTGTATGAATCTAGTCTATTAAACCAAACTCGTGCCTGACCTTGGAGTTTAGACTGGAGATGAAAGGATTTCACCTCATCGCTCCAGGAGTAAATCGCACCCAATTGCTCAATTTTCTTTAACCAACTTTCCACATTCATATCGCGATTTTCAGGGTCGAAATCTGGTATGAGCCGTTCCGCATTTTGTAATTTTGCCGCTCTATCAGTGCCCATACATGTCTCAGAAACGGCCTTACTCACCTTCCTTTCAATCATTGAATTAATCGCATCACTATACAGCTCTTCCTCCTCACTATCAGCATCTGGTGATGTTCTTGGGCGTTTGAGTAGCACAAAACGTCCTCCTTGTGCTCTCTTCATGATCACCACTTCTGAATATAACTACTCAGAAATTAAAACACCTTTATACAACTTATTCACTAGTTTAATTGTCAATACTAATTTGAAACACACGATATAGTTAATATTACACAATAGTCATAATATTACACAATAGTCATTAATAAATAGTTCACAATAATATTTTTTAGATAATTAAGTTCTTAAAAGTAGAGCCACAAAATAGACCACACACTATATTCGTCGACAAAAGCTCAACCGACAATGACCAAGGCAAGGGTCCCTCCTCTCCTCTCTCATACGTCGGGACTTTCCCAAACAATGCATTCTCTATGCCCAGGGATTCCCTGTAGGCACGCCACCTGCGAAGGGCCTCCCCGGGACAGCACTCCCAACCTCCCCCTCTCCTCAGTCCGCCCGCCTTGCCTTGTCGCTCTCCTCTCCTCACCTCACCTCACCTCTCCTCTCCTCACTTCTGTTACATAATTAATTTAAACTACGACGCACAAAACAAGCGATGAACAAAAACTCGCAGTGTTGTGCCCGGGGCCCGGGCTAGCATGGGCCAATATATAACAATAATGACTCTAGCTAGAGACAAAATTCTAGCTAGCTGGATTGTTTTTAGTAAAAACAAAATCTCGACTGCTAGAGAGTATGAGTGAGTGCATCTGAGATCTGAGATCCGCAACCTCCGATATTCCGAACTCTTACGAAGTTGTTGCAGTGGAACCCACGCGGCACCCTTCTGATTCTTTTAGGTTGAAATTCGAAACGTCTGATTTAGTTGCCGTTGTGTTATTCTATAGCCGTCAGTCGACCGCTCATGAAGACATAATTACCGCTCATTCTCTAATTTGTGGGAGATTAACGGGAGATGCGCCGCGATTTATGGTGTTGTGGTTGTCTGCAGGAAGTTGTTCCAGGCATGTTTTAAATCTGCCGCGACGACACTGCGCCGGCGACGACTCCGTAGTCGGGATTAGGAATGCAAGCAGCCATATTGCTACTAATGCTTTATTATATTTGTTTAATTTTAATAATGCAGTTAGATTTAGTGTTATTGAAAGACAAGAAATGTGTATTGCTATCTTAACTTACAGAGAAACATTTGTTAATGTCATGTCGCTCTACATTTGTCAGACACGGAATTCATAATGGCGACCGACGCCTGTTTCAATAACACGACTTAAAAAATGAGTCACGTACCCATCGATTAAAAGCCAATTCAACATCATTTTGCAATTCATGATGCTATATTCCTGCGCTAAGTGCTGACTGTTCAGTTCAGGTATCATTGCTTCTGCAAACTGTGCTTTGTTACAAATTCAATAAGAGCTACAGAAGGTATCGACGAGCTGTCAGCGTCAGCGTCAGCGGTAACGAGTGCGTGCCTTATCGCGGCGGCGGCGGGGCGGCGGCGGGCGGCGCGGGGCGGGACGGGCGGGAACAATGATTCGAAACAATTGACGGCCAACGATTGTCTTCAATTGAATAAGTGATCATCACTCAACGTTTTGGCGAAACTCAAGTTATGAGGATGCATTAAAAAATTTTAGCACAGGCAAACGAAATAAGTAAACAAAATTAATGACTCTAGCAATTTAACTCCATATGTAGAGCAATAAACAGCTAAGTGCTGTTTGATGAAAATACGTTATAACTCCGCTGCTTTATGTCTACTTAAGTAAGAAGTAACGATCGCCTTGAAAGCCTATTCCATGCACGGAGCTCCATAAAGCCGGGTTCACCCGCGGGAGCTCGCAGGAGTCGCAGGACTCGCAGTAAACCGCGCTTTGCTTTGATTTCACTCGATTGTTTGCCGTCCGGCCAGCCAGGGCCGACTCCCGCTGCGCCGCCCATCATTTCATTGCCCCTCAAATAAAACAATTTAGTTTTGTTTATTATTAACAGAACCAGGAAAATTTGATCGCTCTTTTAATTTAACTTTGTCGATGTAAGGTAATATCTGATTGTATTTTAAGGTGTTTTTTAAAAATAAAAGGTGAAAAAGTTCATAAAAAAGACAGTCGTTAGCGTAAATAAATAGTGAAATGGTTTTTTATGCCTTTTTTCAAACTTCACGCCTCTTTTGTGGACGACAACATTCTCATTAACGGCCCCGCGCTCCGCTTCCTGCTAAATATTGACTTAGGCGCAGATTCTTGAGCAAATAACTTCCGACACCTGTTTAGCGGTCGCCACCATGTTGCCACAGACCCGACGCTTCGACGAGGACGCGGCTTTACAACGACGATGCGATTACGATACGACCCTACGACGATGACGCTACGATATCGTAACGATACGGCTAACTCGGGACTTGGGATCATCACCCGAAAAATGCAACTATAGTATGAATAATGAAGCAATTATCGAGTGCCAAACTGCCGACACAAAGAAATTCAATCCCTATCAATTACGGCGTTCGCCCTTCACTTCCCGAGCCTCGTGAATAGGGATGCAAGGTGGTTCTAATATCGATATTTTTATCGGTGTTTTTGATATCGATGGGAATATGATATTTCAATATCGGTTTTAAAATATATTTACGATAATTTGTTTCTTCTAGGGATTCAATGCAAAGTTAATGAAAAGGTTTGCACTAAATAAATACACGTTTATTTAAAAAATGAAATACATATTCGGGTATTGTATATTATACTTTTACAAACCTCAAATTTAAATTCTTAAACAATCAATACTGTTGGAAAATATCGTTATTTTTACTAAAATTAAATATAATAACGGTTTAAAAAAATATCTATTTTGGCTTTGATAATATCGATATTTTCTGATCTTCGATATAACGTTGCATCCCTAGTCGTGAAGCGGCTCCCGGGGCGCGAGAGGGACGCAGAATGCCGTCACCCCGGGTGCGAGCGAGACAGCGATATGACGTGCGCTCATCATCATAATGGGTTGAATTGGTGCTGCATTAAGCTGCCACTGTCTCACTTAATAAAACTGTTAGTGTGATGAATTGTTTATTAGTTTTGGTAACTTATATAGGTTCGAATATTAAATTAAAAACTTACTTTTAGAAGGTCTATTTTTTGCATCTTCCTTCAAAAACCATATTTGCCTGTACCTTTAGTCCGGCATGACAGGATGTTAAAGCAAACTTTAACAAAAAATAGTATGAATGAATGGTATCTTAGCAGATTTGAAAAATAATGAGTTATTTACTGAGATTTCATTGAGATTATTTAAAAATCCAAAGAATATACCTAAATCGAAACATCAAAACACATGATTGCTGGAAAATCTAGCAAAGTCCAATTTATCAGTTTTCCTGCAACATCAGAACAACGGCAACGGTGTTTAAATGGCGCTCCGTGTATTTTGGTCCAATAACTTTATTAAAGCAAGGTAAGCATTTCGCTGGAATCCGAGTTTCTCAATAAACGTCCCACTCCCCCTCCCCTGCCTCCCCACCCCTCGTGCCGCGCCGTTGTATATTAACCTTTCGGATTTGGGAATTAGGGATTATTGTTGTGCTAAGTATACTCATAGATATATCAGAGACAAATTACGCTGTAGAAGAGACTCTATCTGCAGTTTACTATACAATTTATGATAGCTACCTACTAAAAGCCTACTAAGTATTCGTGATAATGACTGAAGCATGCCGTATTTGAAGCCGTGGATGACTAACTTTGGTTCTTCCCATATTGCCAGCCAGCTATGGTCCCGCGGGAAGGACCTGCCCAGCTATTCACAGGCGCACCCAGCTGCAGATCTTAAAGCTAATGCGCTGCGACGTAAAATATAATTAATGGACAATAGCTCGCTGGAGAGAGCTCGCACGAATAAAATCATTTAAGTGTCCATTAAGTTTTTGTAGGAGCCGTCAATTAACCCGCTCAACGTCTAAATCAACAGCGCGATGTTTGTTATCTTTTGTTACCGGCAGTAAACGAAACCTCACTTTTGTTTAAACGCCCGTTTTATTGTCAACTATAAAAATGTTTAATGGGCTTTTTTGTACATAATTATAATGATGTTGCCGGCCGGGCCCGCATTAATATTAGACTCGGGCTTGGGACGCGACGGTTCAAGTGATTTATTTTTTAATAGTCCAAGTGGCTCGACATAGCTTCGTTTTAACATCGCCTTACTTTATTGTTTTGTTATAATAATATCAATTTAAACTAAGCAGATGATTGATAATAAAAGCAACAGAATATTCATAGTGCGCGACGTCATTCCTAGGATTTCGTGTTTAGCTGGGTGAATGCGAGCTACCCTCTGCTCGCGCGATCTGTCACCCTTTATCGTATCCAAGGAGCAATTAATCTGTGCGCGCTTCATACAATACAAACCACCCCCCCGCCGCCCTGCGCCCGCACCGCCCCCGCCCGCGCCCGCCGCGAGCGCGATGACGAATCGCCTCCACTTAAGTTTTAATGAGACAGATGGGGAAAGGAAACGTTTTTGTTGTTTTGGGTATTTATAGCGATTTAGAAGAAATTTTATTAGCTGTTAGCACTTCCGTTTTGCGTACAAGTGGAGAGCGAAAGGATCCATCCTTTTGGTGTCCACGTGTGTGTGTGTGTGTGTGTGTGTTTGTTTGTCGCAGGAGCACAGCGCTGGTTCCGTGAAGTAGGTTATGCCGCCCGCACCAAACCAACTACATTAAACAAGATTTATTTTTATTCATTCTTTATCGTTTTATGCTTGAGTATTTTATGTCGTTTTTGTCGTCGATCATATAAAAAAAAACGTGTTTACCGTTTTAATTTAAACATCATTTTAATGAACGTTTTAAATATGCATAATTGTTTATTAGATGCGCATGCAGTTCTGCCGAGCATTCTATAGTTAGTTATTGTAGTCAGCGAGCAAACAGAAGCAATCAAACGACAAAGTAAGCTCAGATCAATATGCAGCCGCCAGCGGACACAGTGTCGGCCGTTAGCGCGATGTAGACAATTATACTCCTGTCAAGAACAGCCGCTGAAGCTTGCCATGCCCATTTGAATGCTAAGGCAGCAATGGTAAAGTCTAAAATCACTCTGACTCATTAGGATCTAAAGCGATCGTGACAAGGACCAATTGCCGTGCATTCCGCATTCGAAAATGGTCGTTAATCCTGTGGCATAGAGTTGGCGAGGCAGAGGGCAAAGATCAAAGCTGCAATAACAGCGGCGAGTGATCGCGATATTATTTTCGTGTTCCGGCGCGATGCCGCTGCTAATGGCTCGGATCGGGATCGCATTTAGTGTCGAGTAATGCGCCGCGCCGCGCCGGCAGTCGATGCTGATTTGATCTCATCATTTCAACATTCAACTGAAAACAAGCAAATCATTTATAATTTCATGTTCAAATTAGGAATCATGCAATTATACTGCAAATATTGAGGATAGGTTTTTGCACCAGGAAGATAGAGAGTGAGGAGAGGAACAGTAACATTTGGATGATAATAACTGAGGAGCTAATAATAATTAAGCGGGACGTCATTAACGTGGTATTCAATAATATTTAGCTTCACATCACGAAGGATATTATCATTAGTTCGCAGAACCCACCCCACAAAAAACTCAACGCCTAGAAAATAAAAAACGTTAACTTACAGAAACCAGATCCTTAAATCAATCCTAGACTAGATTATAATTTTAAAACAAAGACAAAATTTGTTTTTATTTTTTTTATTAAGTTATCGTGGTAAAGAATTTGTATCGTTTTTGGCACCACTTTATCGTGTAGGATCGCTTCAAGAGCGGAGGAGAGAAGGCCATCTGCAGCTCGTGCGCGTGTTTGATCTAGAAGCTATTATGATAAGAAGCGATAAGTTTTCGCATTCTTATTGCTATTTTGAAAGGATTAGACAACAAAGTACTTAATGCAACTTGTTTTAGTTTAAATTAATTATCCATAGTACAAAGTAGGTAATATTAGGCCCGTAATATCCAACTCTGTTTAAACTGTGTTGTTTAAGCTGCAGCTGACACTTTTTGTTTTAATGAGAAATAAAGTGACAGATGCAGTTTCAACTAGTGAAGCAGTTTAACTGTGTTGGATATAACAGGCATTAATCTAGTCTAACTATTAGACCAAAGTTTAACCTTAACATCCTAAAAATCGATCTTTAGGTTGATTCCTTTATTTAGGTCGAATTATTATTACATATCTGGATATAATGGTCCATAATGATAGTTTTACCTAAATGTATTAAAAGCAACGACTACTTCAACAAGCAAACGCATGCAAAGATGTGACGCGACGGCAAAGAGCTTCCGGCGATCAAGTTGCAATCTGTGATTCTGTACCTCTATGACGACGCTACGCTGCCGCCACTTCAGGCAGATTTCAGATAGCTAAAGGCAACATCATATTACAAATAAAGGCAACTGAACAAACTGCTTGTATAATTCGAATGGATTTATGCTCCTTTTACGATAAAGAACTCCATCTTGCATAATACATAGAAAAATTACATTGAAATATTATTACTGATTTCCAAAATAGAGCAGTTTATCCTTCATAATTTAAAGACGACCCAGAACAGCATCTCCTAGCGAATAAATATAAGAAGAAGAAGAAGAAGGAGAGCCAGCTCCAATTGAAATAGGATAAGGCAAGTCAAATAATTAGAAGAACGAATATTATTAATTTATTTGCTACCCTTTAGTCTTCCTCAATACTTTGTGACCAAGATGCTATCTGTTGAGAGCCGCAGAGCCGCGAGCGCGCGAGCCGGCCGCGCGGTGACAAATCGCTTTTCAAGAATCCCGCACACTTACTTGACAGCGTCGCGTTTTTCCGCGTAGAAGCTGTCCAAGCCTAATGACTTTGTAGAATTTCCCAACCTGACGCGCCGCGCGGACGTGAAACATACTTTTCTCGACAAATTCCTTGTAATCCGCGGCGAGATTAATCGCACAAATGAGCGCCGCCCGCCATCACACATTATAGGCGCTCGCTGTTCGCTTTGTCCAATTTTTGTGACAACCGTATTAGTTTGTTTAACTCTTTGAATTTCACGGAAAGATGAAGAGCTTTGCGTCGGAGTCGTGGACACGAGATAAAGATGCATGGATGTAGCGAGATTACTTTTTAAACATGTAAGCTTGATAGTTGTCAACTCCTTTCTGAGTTGTTGATCCTAATTTGATTCTCGGACACCACATTTTTACGAACAGTGTTATGTATTGAGCTTTATATGAGATTTCAACTTTTTAGAAATCCTTGCAATTAAATCGGGTATACCTGTTACGGTTATTATGCATAATGCATTTGATTCATGCGTGCGTGCGCCGGCGCAACTAACACCACTCACATCACTCGCGTTCTTTTTAAATGATTGTGTCAACATTTACTTCTGTAGCATGGAAGTTATGCATAATTACCGGTAAGTGTGAATAGTTCACCATATAATTACCGGTAAATATGCATTGTTACTGATTATCCACATTTACCGTAACATATTCTTGCAACAAATTACGTTCAAATTCCCTGATACGAGAATAAGGGCCAGTAACTCTACGTCATTTAAATACCGAATTGCTGAATGTAGGTAACAAAAATAAATATTTACAGTACTCTAAAATTGTGGATAGTAATAAAGATGAAGAATTTTACTCAAAACAAACTCAACGGAACAATTAAGTATCTGCATATATCGGTCGAGAAACCCAGGGAAAATGTGTTTTAAAACTCTGAAATTTTAGTTCCGTAGAGAACCAATCAGAATAAGAGTTTACCAGCAAGCAATAAGTTAAGGCAGGTTTCAAATTTTTCAATTATACTAGGTTTTTTTGCAAAAAAACTGCTTTACGTCAGGATGATTGAAAAAAAAGTAATGCTTATATCAAATTATCAGGGTTTTCGCAAAATCCCTAGTATTTTTAGCAAAAAACCTAATTATCAAATCTTACTACACTTACGACATATAGTTTGTGTGGTAATAGTAATAGTCTGTAAACAAACTATCAGACAGAACCACATAGGGTATTAGGTAATATAACTACTATATACTAACTACCAAGTAGGTAGATTATTTGTTATCGCACTATAAACCGCAGTGGAGAATGCGTCGCCGCGGAATGTCGCGCCCGCCGCAAACACTTACTCCTGTCAACTGACACGGAGCTCGGGATTTGAAGCCTACCTACCTGAATTTAATTAGCGACATGTAGGGTATTGGTAAGAGCTCATCTAATTCTGAATGAACGATAGTTTCCTTTATTGTTGGCATATCAAGTAACTAGAGGCTGCCCCGCGGTTTCACTCGCGCAGATTTCTCATTTCTCATAAACACAAAAATCAAGTTTTTTCCTGTTCCGATGGGAATTTCTGGAAATCCTTTCTTAGTGCTCACCTACACTCCCCAAGGAACCTACTTGCAAATTTTCAGCCCGCTACGCCTAGTAGTTTTATATATATTGATAACTAGATTTCAATTCGAGTGTATTAATAATTTTTAATAAATCTAGCTCTTTTAAATTCGTAGAAATAAAGTATAGTACGTAATTTTAACGATAAGCTTAAAGCGTTGAGAATATTAACCAAAATTCGATCTCACAAAATTTTTAATAAGATTTTAATTGTGTATGATAGGTAAATTTTACATTTTATATGCAAACGCAATTGACCGCTGCGATTTTTTTTCCTTTTCTTTTTTTTAAATTTGAGTAATAAAAAAAAATAAAGTGCTTATTTTAGGTATATTAAGAGAAAGTTAATTCAAGGAATTATAGACGAGTCTGATCGACCATTCCGGTGACCGGCGGGCTGGCTCGTACCTTGGCCAGAGAATATATTTGGCCATTCAGAGAGGTAACGCAGGCAGCCTGCTAGGCACCGTACCTTCCGGAGGCAGCGATTTTTTGTAAATATTTCTTTGTTTAGTTTTTTTAAGGTAATATTCAAAAGAATATTTCAATAAATATTATTCAAGGCCCTACCTAAGATTTGTTTATTGAGAAAAGGATTGCATCAAAAGAATCAGGCCTCTCAATTTAGTGCTCTCGTTGTTTGTGGCGCCTCGCACGTCGCCCGCGATATAGTACATTACGCTAATATGTGCCTTATTAGTTACATTAGGTACCAAATAACACATAACATTATGTGAACATTGACTAATGCGGATACAGTGACATGTAAGGTAGTGCTAGTGCTTGTGTTCATTGTCGGTTTCGGACAATATCCGAAACTGCGGACATTCCATAAAAAAAAGAAATAACCGTCTGTCCGTCTGAGTTTATTTAAGGTTCTTTAAGTTTTTCAAAATGGGACTCAAAACAAAACAAAAGTATTTTATATATTAACTCTTTTTCACCTAAGCAGTAATCCTAGCTTCTATACCTAGTAGCAAACACAGGGCCAAGAACTGCACCGGGCAGGCTTAAATCCATTGCCATTTAAAACGGTGTCGTTTAACATTTAAACTGTCGAGCCAAGTGCTAACAACACGAGCCTAAACAATCAGCCTGGTAAGAAAGGCGCTAATGAGCGAGCTCGACCACCCGCGCTTGTACCCCCGCCCCCGCCCCCCGCACCGCACCGCACCGCACCACATAAGCATAAAAATGTTGCGACAGCCGCTTAATTGTTGCCGATAGTGCTTTAATTATACCAGCGACACCCCGCGGCGCGGCGGCGGCGGCGGCGGCGGCGGCGGCGGCGGCGGACTCTGCCTCGTGTGCAATGTGCAATGTAGAGACTCACAACTTTTCAGAACACGTATCGTATCTACCTATAATATTGTACAGCTTTTATCTATAGCCTTTCATTAAATTAAACACTTCACTAATATAACAATACACAATTAAAACACGAGGAAATGTCATACAACTATAAATTTGAATAATTAATTAACAGTGCTAATGATCAATTAACCGACCATCGAGCACGTTGGGCCACTCGGAGGAGGAGTAGGTACTCAGAAAAACTCATATCATTCGACTTTCTAATAGAGCTGCCAAAATAAACACGATTAATAAAATGTCTATTTAATTACGAAAGTGGTACAATAGTTGCGCGGGCGCATCCCTCCCTCGTGATTGGCTGTGGTGGCGAGCGCCGCGCTCTCATTGGTCGGCGAGCGCGGGGGCGTGGCGAGTGGCGCACGCGCCTGCGACGGACGGGGCTGCCAATTCTATAATAATCGCTAATTGAGGTCGGAAGCTGCTGAAGTGGCTTTTTCACTCACTAATATCGCTGGCTGTGAAGGGCTGGTTACCGTCGTACCGTACACTAAATCGTTACTTCCAATCCAAAACCCTTACTAAATGTTGTTGCATCGTTGTTGTAATACCCTTTAAGGAAAACAAATATCTGAAACTAAAATAAGCTGTGTTAATTAAATCTAATGTATGCTATATTAGAACGAAATGAAAACATTAATACTCAATCTGAGCTCGGACAAACAAAAACAATTAGCTAGAGCGCGGCCGAATCAATAACCAAACAACGGATTATTTCGGCGTGTCCGGGGACAGGGTGCTCGCTGCACACACAATACTACAACCCTTATATAATTCAACCTATTAGCTGATTTACTAACAGAATGCAATTCCTACCTCACATGAATTTGTATTGCTTGCTGCTGCTTGGCCAAATCTGTTCTAAAAGTTTACCAAGATTTGCAAAGGACATAACTGTGCTAGGAGCGAAGTGGCGCGGAGTGAACGCAACAAAACCCAGCTACCGGCTCTGTTAAATCAACTAAACTGTTCTCTGCTATAGAATCTATAGATATGTAGTTACCTACTTTTTTTTAACCCAGATGTAAATACTCACCAAATATAAATGAATAATATCATAAACAGATAGAGTAAGTTTTATGTAGCTTTACTGAATGTCTACTTCTCTGGTTTGTTGTATGATAAATACGAGACATCCAGTCTACATTGACATACGACAAATAACTAAAATGCTCTTTAACTTTATAATATGAATAACAGTGTTAGTATCTATTACTAATAAAATAACCATCAACTGAAATGTTCGTGAAGATGTAACCATTTTAATTATCATTTGTATAAAGAACCTTAATAGGCCCACCGGACCGAGAACCTACCAGCATGCCCCAAGCGAGCCGTGAGACGAGTAACACTCATTCAGCAGCTAACATAACTCTATTTTGACTCTACATTTTGTAGAGTTCCTATAAATTTGATGGATGAAAATGTACTTAGTCAAAAGTCTAAATTTATCTACAATATCATCGATATCTGCCGTGTGATGGCGACATAGAATTTTACCACCCCATTTCCTCCCGTAGGTGTCGTAAAAGGCGACTAAGGGAATTTTCCGAAGGGCGGGCAGCAGCGTTGTGTTGAAAAATTTAAACAACCACCATACTGCGATCGCCAACCCGCCTGCCAAGCGTTGTGATTACGGAAAACCCCCCCTTCTTCCCACAAGGTTTGTCCTAGTAGTATTATCTGGGGGAGGCCTGTGTCCAGCATGATGATGATCTTCGATATATCAAAGACATTCAATGGCAAAGCCATCTCCTAGATCTGCGGCCATGCGTCGTGCATGTCGTGATCCCACACTCACACGGCTGATTGATCGTGGTCGCGGCAGCTGTCATGTTGCATAGCACTGCACGTCACAATGTACAATAAACTAGCATAATAATAGGTAGGTACCAATACCCTACAAACTTCGTGTGTTACTAGCACAAACACGAAGTTAAATGTCTGTGGGAACCTTTAAATGAGTAGCTACTTTTAAAAAGCGACATTTTCTACCATATTATGTTTAAATTGGTAGAGTTTGATTCTGAAGTGACCAACCTACCTATAATAATACATTAATAATACAAATTCTTATTCTTCTAGTGCTTAGGTTTATTAATAACAATGAATTTATTAATTGCTAGTAGTTTGCTGATTCTCCTTATTACGAATGATTTTGAAAAGTGATTATTGTGATTTACAAATTATTGTGTAAGCAAGAAACGCTCGTGCAACTGGATCGTGCAACTGGATGGTCGCACAGTGCCGGAGAGGTCGACTGCGCCAAAAACGGATTTAGTCAACAGGCTCCGACTTCCGACCGTTTTTAATAGCAATAGGGATGTGCCCGTTGCTATTTTATCGATAATTCAGTTTACTAAATATTTATTACTTTATATACGGATAAGATTTTTTAATAATTTGTAATATATTTTTGTTTTTTTTTTTTTTTTCCGTTCAAGATTATCTAGTGTCATAATACTGTGCCACATTTTAAGCTTAGCAGATATAATATTTTTTCGCAAATATCGCTAGCATCTCTGTAAACTGGCGCAACTGGTAATTAGTTATTCAAGAATGTCCTAAACTTCGTGTTTTTGTTGGGTTTACTAGTAACAACAACAACTTAATGTTGAAACTGCAGTTCTTCCTTCCAATGGGTAAAGATGAAAACAGCTTCATATTAATTTTGACCAAAGTTTTAGGCCGGTGTGCACCAACAAACAGCCCGTTGAACCATGCCGGTAACTTTTTAACTAGTTATTTAACAGTGGATCATTGTTGGTGCACACCGGCCTAAGTTAAACAAGCATCTGTTTTTCTCAACGTAAAATTTTGGTTCAGTAATATTTTCAATGTGACTGACAACCCTGGCGACTGCAGTGATCCGCGAACAAAGCTTAGCTAATATTGATTGTAGCGAGTGCGCGCGAGTGTGCGTGTCGCGCGCGTCTGCACGGGACGGGTGCGTGTGTGCGTGCGGAGGGGGTGCCGTCGGTAGTTTACCGTTTAATTGCTTTAATGATCACTTAATGCTACAACGTTCAATAATAATTTTATTACCATTCAGCTCTCTTACTATGTTATTATTGGAACTGAATATTGGGCCTATCATTCCAATTATAAGTTTAAAGAAAACACTAAGTTCATTTTGTTAGTAACATGCCCAATAAGCCAAAAAATATATTTTGCTGCTAATAACAAAAAAACAGAAACTTTATCGTTAGTTTGGTAAAGGTTTATCTAAGAGGAATAAATAACAAACAAGTGTTCGTATCCCAAAGGTTAGCTCACATTCTCCAGTGGGATATTATATTAAACATCAAATTAGCGGCCGTCGCGGAAACGAGATCCTTTGATTCAGTGCTCTGCTCCCCGCTTCCGCCCGAGGCGACGAGCAATCATTGCCTTTGCTGTCATACAGATAAGGGAGCGTTTCCCGTGCTTATTGTTTCTGTATCTGCCGAGGTGAATCAAAGCGAAAAGGGTCTTCCCCTCGACTCGACGAAATAAACGAAATTGTGATAACCAGAGCTGGTTACTGTTCCTCAGCTGATAAATGATGTGATTATATCGATGCACTTCTAACTAAAGTGAATTATTAGACTCGATTTTTTATTTTTTTGAATATTTTTATCTTTAGAGTAGTGAGAATTAACCTAATACTGTCCTTATTTTATAATTTGTTATTTTAAGCTAAAATACTTATAGATGGCAAATAATACTATGCAATCAAAATGACAATATAATAATGATGTGAAATTGGTTTATGCCACTATGACTTTTAATAGTATATTCTCAAGTTGAAACCCTCTATAATTTTAGAGCGTCATTAAAGCAAGTGTTATTGTAATATAACTGCGCGTAAAATGAAACATTAAGTCCGGGCCGGAGCCGCCGGGGCGGGGCGGGGGCCGGCCGGGGGCGCCCGCGCGGGGCCGGCCGGGGGCGCCCGCGCGGCGGACTAAAGCTGTGTTTAATTGCTGCACCGGAGATGTTTTTTATTTTATCACAGAAATGCTTTTAATAAATTAATTAAACCGTTACCGAGCATAAAGTATCTGGTAGTTAAGGTCTCATGTTAAGTGAGAACACTTTGAAACTAGACGAAATCATATTTAAAATATGACAGATTTTGATCAACCTCATTTCTAAAACAAGGTATAGCAGATAATAACCCATTCAGTTGACAGTGATTGTAAAAAATAACATTTTATCGATACTATCGATAGTTGAAGTCAGTCGTGCGCCCTGCGGCACAGCACTAATTTACAATCAATAACAATTATCATAATGCAGCGGCCGCCATTGTAAACTGATTGATGGCCGCGCTACTACACGACATGAGCCTGAACTAAACTGCGTACTTACATATTACGTATGTTAATAGGCTATATATTATGCTGATCCATACATTATTTGGCCTTTGTTTTTTCAGGTAAATACATAATATTGTTAATGCAAATTTGAGAAAAATAATTTAAAAGGTTAATTGATTCGTTCTTAGATTTACTTCTGACTGATAATTTTCAAAAGTCTTAATGCGTCTTTGAAAACTAGATGCCTTTTTTCTATATTTTTCTTAAGTCTATCTCAATCAAAGTAATTACAAATTAATTTCATCATAATTTTTGCGGCACACAATTGTGGCAACAGTTTGCCACAATACAATACTAATTTGGGACATTTAATAATTTTTATTGATTACAAATCAAAAATCTACTTACTACACGACAAATGATGACAATTTACACAGATAAAATACTAATCGTTGGTGTGGGTCATGTAAAAACATTCGTGACGTCACAACTCACAAGTCGTGTAACGCAATTACAGCGCGCACGTTCGTCGCGCGCCGGCTGCGGCCGACGCGCCGCCGACAATCACTCCGAGATGCTATTATAATGCTCTATGTAGGGAATAGAGGCTAAGATAGAGATAAAATGAGAGGCCTACTCCGGCTCTATATGCACAAACAATTGGCTCAGACACGTGTAGATAGAATATAACAAGGTAGAGTTTCAGGAGCTCTTCAGCAAAAAACTTTATATACGTAGGTTGCTTTGCTACGCTCTTTAGCTCACCACTTGAAAACTATAAACATTGAATCTAATAATATCATAACAATCATTTTCAACTTTATTTGTAAGTACAATACTATCAGCGGATTGGACCGTGGAACTATTTTATTTTGAGATTCCTTCACATAAATTTGTAACTTAGTTTCTCTTTCTACTTCTTTGTACCCTCATATTCATTATTAGTAGTAGATATTTATATTAGCGTTTCTGCAGTGAGTAGAAAACTTATACGTGTGTAAGCTACAATTAAATAGACTAACCCTCTTATTCATAAAAAGTAAAAGAGCATTTTAGTTATTTGACGTATGTCAATTTAGACTGATGTCACGTATTTACCATACAACAAACCAGAGAAGTAGACCTCCAGTACAGTTACTTAAAATCTACTGTATCTTTATGAATAACACGGTTAGACATTAATGTTTGTTTATTACCTAGCTAGCATGTACCATGATCTATTTACATATTTTAATATTGGACAAGTGATATGATTAATTCGAGAATTTGTAATTCGAAATCGGCCCAATCAAGAATTTCATAAAACAGTGAACCCGACAAAATATTTAAGCGTAAATTGGCGGCGGCGGCGGCGGCGGCGGCGGCGGCAACGGCGCGGCGGCGGCGGCGCGCGGGCCATTGAAAATCACTTTACAGCGTGCGTATTGCTTGTCGGTCGGTTTTCAGTGAAAACTTTTCACATGTCGATGTCGATGTTCATCGTTTTATGTTAAATCGGTATCAATATTATCTGGGAAAATAATATTAAACTTTATTCAATAAAAAAATATTTATAATATTTGATTTCTTTAAATTTCATACAACAGTCAAGATATGATTGGGTGACCGTGACGGTCTAGCGCTTAATATTTTTAACCGACTTCAAAAAAGGAGGTTATCAGTTTGACCTGTATGTATGTATGTATGTTTGTCCGCAATTTTCTCGCGTTTGGCTGAACCGATTTTGATGCGATTTGCAGAAATGTATTTGTTACATTCAGGAGAAGGTTTTAGTACCTATTTTAACCGACTTTGAATAAGAGGAAGTTCTCAGGTTATGTATGTGTCAGGTAGTTGAAGACGGGTCTCTTTTTTGTAAAAAAGAAATTATTCAAAGTATTCTTTTAGACAGCTTATAGTTATACAAATTTAAATCTTTAATAAGATTTATTAATATTATCGATATCGATAAAGACTTCTGGCAGGCCTCGCGGTCGCGGGCGCCGCGGGCGGGAATCGATCAGCGGTAATTAACTGTTTGCGAGCGGACACTCGATACAGCGACACGCGCACTAATTGCATATTAATACAAACAGGCACATGTACTATTCAGTTACCTATATTGCAACTCTGCAACATTGACCTGCAGTATTGTAATAGCTCTATGCGATATTATGAAATAAATTGCTACTTTGGATTTCCTGCAAATTTAGTGTTCCAATGAGAGGTTTTAAATTTGACATTTCAGAAAAAAAAAACAAGTTTTATCACGCTACTATCAGATGGAGCTTTGCAAAAGTATATAGGTCAAGTCAAGTTAAATATATAAGTAATTAAAGGCTCAAAATAAAATTGAAACGCGTCAGTCAAATAGTTTTTGTTTTGTATTGTTTTCAAGTTAATTTGAACTGGTTTGAATTACTTACCTATGTCTATTACTTTAGACAACGCCATCTACGGGCGTATAACGAAACTATTTTTTTTTTAATATCTCTTTGAAAACCCCTCATTATGTAATTTAATCTTTTTATTAAAAACAAATAGATCTTGCATTTCTCATTAATAAAAATAATAATTTGTTATCTAATAAAGTATGTGTTTCCTTGTTCCAGGTGAAGATCTGGTTCCAGAACAGAAGAACGAAATGGAAGAAGAAGGACAACGTGACGACCGCGGAGCTGGCCGAGGTGAAGCAGCAGAGCCGCGAGGAGCCGGGCCCCGGGGGCCGGGGGCCTGACGACAAGCTGGGAGCCAGCGAAGGGACGGCCCCGGGGCTAGACATGACCAAGAAACAAACGAACAAGCTCCTAAGCGAGAAGCTGAGAAATGCCAAGCTGCCTCCGAAGCGAAAGGTGGCAGAATGCGAGGCGGATGTGGAGGCTCGTATCGCAGTGACCAGGATAAGTGGGAAGTTGGCGGGAGGCGAGCGGGGCGCACCGAGCGAACCGAGCGAGGTCAAGAGCTACGCGCCGCCCGAGCTGAGTCAAGACGTCGAGATGTGAGCCGCTGTCTGGGCTGCTCGGGGCTTCCACTCACAACACATCCTACTGATAGTCGCCAATATCATAGACTTAAGAAGCACACGTTTTATAGAGACAGTATAATCTACTAAATTGCGTTTCCGCGAGGTTCCCGCAAAGTTAAAGCGCTATCTGAACGTGCGCAGTTGCAAACTTATAGTCTAAGCAGTGGAAAAGGCAAGGTAGAGAACCAGATAAGTCGACGCGCGGCCAACATGTGGAACCATTAGCAATTGTTTTGAATGGCGGGTGAAGTATACAGTGGCGCCACAGTCGTAATTTATGGTTGCTAATAGACTGCGTGAGAGAACAGAGAGCCTATTATGGCCGCATTTGCAATATTACTTGTCGTCCTCCAAGTGTCAAAGTCAATACAAAAAAAAACGCAAAGAGGACGCAAAGCAATATTGCAAAAGCGACCTCAATAGCCCCTCTGAACTGTTACTAGAGTCACCCGTCTGGCTCTCTCGTATCAAATAGCAGTTTATTTTACTGTGGGATTGAAAACTTTTGATGATAATATTATTTTGAACTAACATTTAAAAAGTGCAAAGTTTGTGGACTTATTAGAGCTTTCCATAAATACCTACATTTGCGCAACAAAAGTGTATAAGTATAGAGGAATAATGAATGAAAATTACAGTATTCTCATATCAGGAAATGAATTTATTTTTGATGTTAACTAATACAATATAAAATAGGGTATTATACAAAATTAGGTTTCGTGTGTTCATTTGAGTTTAAAGTTTAAACTAACTAGAGTTTATTTTAAGTTACAAAATAATATAAATTTTCAATATTTGCCTACTCGTCAGCTTGTGAATGATTAGTGTAAGTCAGTCATTAGTTAGGTTGTCTGTCTGTCGCGTGCTAAGTTTGTGCAATAACTCCCAACGCAACACTCTCTAAACCAGTGTATAGAATTTTTTTTTAAGTACTGCTGTAAATGTAGGTTGTAATAGGTACCTACTTATTATGTTTATCGAATCTCTAGTTTACCGAATAAATTATGTAATTTATGATCAAATATAGATATTCATTCATGTCATAGAGCATGTAGACAAGTACTACTGAGCAATCAGATCAATGCAATTACGTTGTTAATGATAAATACATTGATATAATTTTTTTTCATTACTTGCATGACTTATCTATTTAAAAATGTTAAGAGGCATAACACAGCTAAACTAGCACCACCCACGAAAAAAATTAATATCTTATAAACTAAGGCAATTATCAAAAGAGCGAAACAGTATTCTATTAACTAACAGTATTGTATTTAGATATTTGCGTTAGTTTAGAAGATATTAATTTTTTTCGCGGGTGGCGCTACTTTAGCTGCTATGCCTCTTAGGTACTTACACACGTTTATTATCATAAGTATCAGATTGTATATTGATAGTCAAGTTTGCAAATAACAGAATAACTCCAACAAGTGTAAACTTGCATTGTATTGTATACGAATAGTTTTTGTAGACTTCATTTTTGTTTAATTAATTCGACGTCAAAAGTACAACTAAGAATAGTTTCTTTGCTAAAACCCAAATCTCGGCCAACAGAACGCTCACTGAACATTGTTACCTATTGACTAATGTAGCTATTATAATGTTAAGCTAGGCTAGATAACGCGTTTCGTACAAAATTGCCATAGACCACTAGGGCAAAAAATAAATAATTTTTCGATATTTTTATGATTGTTTCTTTTTTTATACCAACCCCTACTACAAAAAGAGTTACACCAGTTTATATCGCGAAGTTTTTTGGTGAGCTGAGAACTTTTTATTAAAAATAAAACAGTTCGCTAATTTAAAAAAAAATACTTAGGTACAGTGGCGGACTAGGAGGCCGTAACAGATTTGTCTATGGTTTCGTCAGCCCTAGACTGTATGAAAAACTGGAAGTGTTACGCCGACCGTGTCCGCCACTGTACATATATTTTTTATTAAATCAATAAAATATATTTTTTTGATAAAAACTCAATCCTTTTTCTATGATATGATCTTAAATATTTATCATCACTTATTTCGTTTAATTCTATATCCGTCGTCAAGAAAACTCTACATTTCCTTATTATTACTACTTTTGATTAAACTGTGCAGTGACTAAACTCTACCTTACTCAAACCATTAATTTACGTATTCTGCCATCTATGGTGAAATAGCAAAACCATAAAACGTTCCCTGGTAAAGCAATTTAGCGCCATCTACCGGTAAGCAGTACAGTTCTGAATAAAAAGAGCCTGTGCTACAATGTATGTAGAGTTTTGTTTGAGATTTTATTCTGAAATGGAAAGCGCTTTCTTATTGAGAATGAAGATGGCGCGTACTCTACTTTTACGGCTACGGAATTGTTGGTCAAGCAAGCCCTAAACACTAAACAAAAAAAAACTATGAATAAAATTATATTTAAACGACGACGTTTTGCCAGCAGTCATTGGTTTGACTTCGCTACGATCAAGATTTTTCCATTGCAGATGCACAAGGAATATCGTAGAATAGAATTTATAGAAATGAATAATTATAAATAATCACAAAAATCCTCAATTAAATCGTTTTAGAGTAAAATTACCGTGACACTCGGACAAACGGACAGGAGGATATATAGCGAAAATATAAGGGTTTCTTATTTTACGGAACCCTAAAACCTATGGTCGATGTTTGGAGACCCCGCAGACTGCAGGCTTATACTTAGGTATTCGGCCGATAGTTTGGTCGGGCTCTCAGATGAGATACCTATGTGCATCTGCGGGGTCTCTTACCAAAGATAAGCAAATTGCTTGTTGGCCAATCCATCCATTTGGTGCAACTCCAATATCTTTTTCAAAATGTTAAAAATTAAAATGCTAGTGTCAGATGCATGCAGTAAAGAAAGAAATAAAGAAAGTATTTATTTACAGCAGAACACACACATACAAAATATTAAAATAAAAACAAAATAAACCAAGAATAAAAGCAAAACCAAGTAAATTAAAAATAAAATAAGATAAACTATTTTAAACAAAGCAAAACACATAAAATAAAACAAGTTTTGTGTGTTGCAGGTGCCGTAAAATGGCACTGACTCAGCATGTGCTGAAGGTTTGCACCGACAGCGCTGATTTTCAGTCAGTAGGTGTTTAATAAATACGCGAAACACAACCTCTACAATAAAATAATGATAACCCTCAAGCTAGTCAGACATCATGAAACGATCCAATATCGCGATTCGCGACAAACAAATAAAACGAGCGATTTATACAAAATCCTGAAACGAAAGATCCAGAGACGAGCGACGCGACGCGACGTGCGCGCCGCAGGGTTGTCGACCACCGGTACAGCACCTAGCGGTATAGTGTGGCATGACTGGCATGGCAACCTTGCTTTTAGTTTTACATTAGGTAGAGTCCGAGCATAGGCTCTTTCTATCCTCTTTTAAGTGTCTTTGTCCATCCTGTAATAATAATATATAATAACATATAACCGCCGCCTCCGTAGCTCAGTGGCGTAGCGCGTTGCGCCTTTGATTAGGGCACGGAAGGTTGTGGGTTCGATCCCCGCAGAAAACACCACATATTGATTTCTCACAAAAATCACGTTGTGGTTGTTTTCGGTTGGATAGGACATTGCGGGCTTGAATCACCTGATTGTCCGAAAAGTAAAATGATTCCGTGCTTCGGAAGGCACGTTAAGCCGTTGGTCCCGGCCGCAGTAGTGGTCGTTATAACCGCGGCGACAAGCTGGCCCCTTGTCACGTTGGTAATAAAAGCAAAAACTCGGCTAAATGTGGGTCCGGCTCTTGAGCTGGTACCTCTGCCTAACCCTACGGGGAATAAAAGGCGTGAGATTATGTAATAACATATAACACTTAAAGTCCCTACGTAGGTAGAACCTGTATCTAGGGTACCCGAAACATATACAGAGACGAACAGTACACCCGGACCGGGAAACAAACATCGATATATATTCTATCAATATTCGCCCCGCCGGGAATCGAAACCAGGTGCACCCTTCTCAGTTCACATCACTGCCAACTGAGCTACGGACACCTCGGACCCTCAGGGGACCGCCACAATCCCATCGGCGTGACGGGGATCGGTCGACTGATCTGCGGAGTTCTGTGCTAGACTAGACTCAACCTCCTTACTGATAGTTTGCAGTTAAAGTATAAAGGTATTATCAATTCCTTAAATTGATTGAAGAAGGATTTTTAAGGGTATTTTATTTATGTACTTATTTGAATTTTTCTACCGCTGCCAGCCCTGCACGGTTGATCTTCAGTCTCCACACAAAAGCAAAGATATATCTGGAGATCGCGACTCTATGTCCTGCGGGATAAGGTTGCGTTCTGCTCGGTCGACGTTAACAACCGAAGTGGAGGGTTTTCAATGTAGCTGACTTATCACGTCGCCGCCACCTGAGCCCGCGGGCTAGCGTGGATGTGGCTCTCCACATATTTCAGACATCATTTTTGTTTTTAAAAAATATTTTTTGGTAAGTACAAAAAAGGAGCTCTATTTCATCAACAATGAAAATAGTATATTTTTGTTTTTACCTAAACATTGCAGTATTTTGTTACAAAACTCTACCAAGTAAGTTGTAAATCTGTTGGAAGAAATGCCTGTGTAATCGAGATCTTTTACGAAGTCTTGAACCAGTTAACGGATACCAATATGACACAATTTTATGAAAATCTAGGAGTTAAGTACTTAATAATGTATTTAAAGTACACTACCTCTTGTAAGTTTTAAAGCATATTATTAAAGCGCCAGGAATATATTATATCTAGCTTGTATCTTAAGGCCCTATTTCTAGTGCCCACTTATTTTTTTAAGAGATAAGAAAGAAAAACTTGAGCAGTTTAAGCGTTTGGGGACAATAATAATATTAATATTAGTATGTGAGGGCCGTCCCCCGCGACGTCGCAGGTCATAAAGGCGCGCGCCCACCGCGCCGCGCCGCAGCCGGATAAATATAAAAACAATAAAACTGCTCTCTATGGCGGGAGAATGGCCGGGGTGGCCACGCGTTCAAGGGAAAACTACTATCAAGTATTCAGTTAAGTTTATTTTTTTTAAAACGTTATTCCGAGCTTCAAGATAATTGAAAACAGTTTGAACCTTAGATCAAAGAAAGCCGTAAAGTCAGTTACTTTGCGTCTAGGGCGACCTTACCCAGATATAATTTTTAATGGTGTAAAAAAAATATAGAAAAGCTAAATGTCAATGAAGAGTCTTACTTTTTAAAAAGCACTCATTAAGTAAAAATGCAAAGTAAATAAGTAGGTATTTCTTAATCGAACAACTGAAAAATAGATAAATTCATAATATAAAAAGGTAAAAATCCCAAAAATAAATCTAACCCGTATATAAATATTAATATTTGATGGTCACCCTAGCCGCGCGCATTGCATCCCGCGGCCACGCTCAATGTTCTGTTTTCAAATTGAATTCGGCGCGGGGCGGGCGCGGGGCGGGCGGGCGCGGGGGTGAGGCGATCGCGTGGGAGGGAGGAGCGGTGATCTTTCTACTGCAACTTACGAATTGAATATCAATCGGCGGAAAACGACGACAGTAGCTGGACACGACCTAAATTAACATCTTTCCTACAAATATTAAAAACACGCAAGTTTGTACGTGTGAATGTTTGTTACCCTTTTACGTAAAAACTACTGAATACAATAATATAACTTATACATCAGAATAACACATAGGCTACAATTTATAAAGATTTGTGTTTTTTTTTTTCAAATTATACCTTCAAAATGTACATGCAGCGGGGCGCGGGCGCACACTAGTTTGTAATATTATAATAATGCTAATGGAATTGCATTAAATACCTACTTCAATAAAAAAACACAGTAACAATCAAATGTTCTATTGAACCAAAGCTAATGAAGTCTGAAACTGAGCTATAAGCGGGACTGAGTAAACAGCCTCGGGCGAGGACAGACATTTTGTTATTTTACCTCAATAAGGAAAACAAAGCATTGCTTGTAATGCCATAAAATTCTTTTGATGTCTCTTTCTTTCTAGTATTATAGACAAAATAACAAAATATATTTGTGTAATAATACATGGAATAAATATTTTTCAGATTTCCCCTAAAACATCAATTTTATCGGAGCAAAATAAATGTTGTCGATATCAAAAGAATTGGAGACGCAACCTTTTACCTCTCGCATTTGTCTCGTGAAATCCAAGATAAAATGTAACGTATGCGGTATTTACATGAATATCATAAAACTGAATTTGTGAAAGTAATTTAATCATATTACCATTATTAATGTCGTATGTTAAAGTTAACCAAATCGAACAGAATAATGAAGCGAGCGGACACGATTCGGACACGATGACAACTAGGTATCAAATGATGCGATAAGGCGTTCAATTAGCAATGATCGATCACGGCGTGATCCGTCGCCCCCGCGCGGCCACGCGGCGGCCACGTGACGGCCAGGCGGCGGCCACGCGGCGCGGCCGCGGGTGAGCGGGGCCTGACCGCGCGTGTAAACATCGCAATTACAATAGTGTTATATTATTAGTTCGGCACTCGCTGCTACAATGTTTATATTGCAATTGATTGCATGGAGCCATGTTTGTTTGCGGAAGGGTTGCTGAAGTAGAGCGCGGTGTGCGCCTAATTTTGTGCTCTTTCTGTGTCAATGTGGGTATTTTGCCGTTGTCAATGTGGCTATGCGAATGAAAAACATTTACACGGTTAACTCATAATTTGTAATTATAATCTATTAGAGATGCTGTGAAAATTATTTTCATTTTCGTTACCATCAAGAGCGGCAATAGGCCGACTGATGTATATAATCAAGAATTTTTTAAATACATGTTGATATCCGGTTATCCCCGTAATCTTCCATGTCAATTACCAGCCTAGCTAGACTGAATATTCAAATATGTTTCTCAGTATATTTTTATTTTATTCTGTTTGTGCAAAAGTAACCAACCAACTAACCACTACATTTTCGTGACCGGCTCGACTTTACAAATACTTGTTAGTAGTTATTCAGGGAGGTTTAATTACTTAGAGTAACTGTAAAGAGGGTTTCAGACACACCTAAGGGCTGCGGCACACGTCGCGTGAGGGAGCTGCTATTAATTACGAAACTTGAGCAGCGACTCAAAAGATTACCGAACTTGGCAGTTGTCAATGTTTGCAACATTTAAAACCCCCGATTGTCCTATTTCTCAAGTTTTACCACTTCTCACATAAGTTTCCAGTATGGCATGATGAAGGTGAAATGAATATGTCGATCATGGAAATGCCAATTGTCGTAAGGGACATTTTTCGAAATTTCGTTTTTGATGCCATTATACTTACTCAGTTTTTCACGCTCTATCGAATGGTATATTTGAAACCTCTCTAGCTTCCAAAAAATGTCCCTTACGACCTGACTTTTTTTGGGTCTAGCTCAGAAATTTATTAAAAAAAAAGCTTTATGGAACATTTAATTTTTCCACATTGGCGTAAGGGCCAATAAATTAAAATATTATTGATGATTTTTATACGGTTTTGTCAATATGTCCTTTACGACGTAAAAAAAAAGTTGCAGTATCTAAAGCTCAAGGTCGTAAGGGTCGTAACTTAATCTTATGTTTATTAAAAACTCAGATTTTAATTATTATTTTATACGAATTTGTTTAAAAATAATGTTTTAAAAGTACCCATTCGTTGATCTATTTAATCAGCCAATCAAAATATAACTATCTCTGAGTGGGTACGACGTCAAATGTCAATTCGCATTGATTTCTAGCTTTAAAGTTTATTGTATTCCTTAATCTTAACGTAACGGCGGGTTTTAATTTGACTCTATAGTAAAAGATAACAACTGACGAACTTACCATTTCTGTTGATGCCTAGTTCATTCCTGTCCCGAGTCTTAAAGACTTACTTGAGTGCACAGCGGCTGCGGTGAACAGTTTAAGGGATATAATATAACTCTTTTTGAACCCAGTCCTCAGCAGCCTTCGAGCTCTGATCCTGTAGTCCAGCTGACATAGTGGCGTTTTTTACAAACACTTCCATATACCAATAGGCACCGCTGAAGAGATTGCAGTACTACCCAGCTTCAAAGGCTTTCCCATAGTTCACAAATGCCAGGCAAAGAGGCAGATTATACTTTTCCGTCTTTTATATTACCTGCCTTAAAGCATGTATGTGGTCCATGGTACTTTGCCTTTACGAGAAACAGCTAATTCGAAGGGCGAAGACGTCAAACCTGCGCGCAAAACGATTCTTGATGACTCTCAAGAACAATTTATAAAGGTGGCTTAGATGTAAGCTCTTCAGCTGGTTTTATGGCCTTTTCTGAAGAACAGTACTACTTCTGTTGCACGCTTCTGGCGCTATCGCGTTTGGCGTTTTGCATTTAAATCCCCTATGTCAACTGTGTGTGACGCAAGTTTTTGAGCAATGCATAATCACGGGATACATAATCTCCACATTTTCGTTGGACTGTATCGATGTGGGAGCGCATACTTGTATAACTTTTAACAAATACTGCTAAATTCATAGACGTACAAGACACGCTACCCTTGCCGTCATAATATCGATATTTACAACGCTGTGAAAGGAATTGTTCACTATGCACCCGAAACCTCCCTGGGATTGTGGTTCTCCCTCCTCAACAATAATGTTTTACCATAACGAACTCAATTCCTGCTTAAGCTTCGTTGGCCCGGGATCAACGTTAGTTAGTACACACACCCTGCCCCACCTTTTCCTGACCGCTGCCAAAGCGCAAACTAGGCCAAAACGTTAATTTTAGCCATGATCATATGAGTGGGTTTGCCATAATTGTCACACTTAGCAGGCAGTTTGGAAATCGCAGTATGGCTGTTGTAGGATCATCGATGGACGCTACGTGCTTCGATTTTTTCCTATAGTCACCTTAGCCATATACATGGAAGATGGGGTGCTGGTATCCTATTCATACTATACGTTACATACCAACCATAACAAAAAAGCTTTTTAATGTAAGTCTTGTAGTTTTTTTTAATTGGTCTTACTGAAGTATTTATTCCTATACACGTTAAAAGCTAAATTACTTTAAACTTGGGCTATAAACGAATTACTACCTACCTATCTTCATTAAAGTGTTGATTTTTATTGTAGACATTGAAGATTAATAATTTATTTTCTTTTAAATCTTACGAGGGCGCTATTGGAGTTCCTAGGTATTTGCTATTTTATAAAAAATATGCACTTAATATTTTTTTTTTACAACTAATATTTAAACTTTAATGTTTTGTACTTCATATTTGAGAAATTTTATCATTTTGTTTCACAAGGGTAACCAAACAATAACATTTTAACACTATAGACATAATTAATTATATTTTTTTTAGTTTCATCAGTACTAATAACAACACACTTGTTGGTATTTTAATTCCCTTACGCCCCTCAAATTTTACATAGTAACTTTAAAATTAAATATACTAATAGACATACGACTACATTGGAAAAACACATATGGGACTTACAACCAATTATTTTATAAAGTTAAAAAAACTGTATAGGTCGTAAGGGAAAAAGTTGAAAAAAAGGTCAGCGTAAGGGACAATGTTGCTAAAATGGGTAGGGCGTAAGGGACAAAATCTTCTAAACCATTAGTTGTAGCGTATCCAAACTAAAATAATTGAAAAGATCTTCAGAAATTAGCACTGGTCTTCTATTAATTGATCGCTATAAATCAAGGCAATCAAAAGTTACAAAAGGATTTGTAAAAAAAAAAACGTTTTTTGGCTCTCCTGAAAAGTCGTGCTTTGTCCCTTACGACAATTGGCATTTCCATGATCGATGTGGCGCAAAATTAATGTAGAGCTTTATATAATTTCGGTGTAGGTTTCACATTCAATGGAAATAAGAAATTTCCTGGCTATATCCACACCTCGTACACTACATAGAAAAAGCGTATCATGCTTGTGAGGGTGAGATGAGACGTGCGACGCTGCTTTATTTGTACTGAGCGGTAACTGAGAGGTAACCGAAAGCGCGGGAGCCACACTTGCTGAGGGAGGCAGGGACTGCCCATATTATATGTAGTACTATTAATTATACTGTGCTAATATTATTTAAAACTAAAGTTTATGTTTGTAAATTTATATTTATCTATCCATAGACAAATATAAATTATTTACTTAGTTGTTTTTTATTCTACCATAGGTAGGTAGGTAAACAGCAAAATACATCTTGTAACTGTATTAGTTTGTAAAAAAACCGACTAGGTAATATTGTTTTCCCCAACTTTTAGTGAGCAACACATAAAACGTAAGTAAGTTACAAGTTACGACGTTCACCAATCCTAATGTTGTTTACCGTAGGCCCGCGCCCGCGCCCCTAAACACAGCAAGTTAAAAGAAAATGGAAATTACATTTAAGAGCCATAGCACAGCTAAAGTAGCGCCACCCGAGAAAAAAATAAATATCTTCTAAACTAAGGCAAATATCAAAAAAAGGAAACAGTATTCCCCTAGATAATTCAGCCTAGTATTTTTAGGGCATTGTTGTATAGCTTTTAGGTTAAAGACCACAGAAAGAAACTGATTGTTGCCAAAAGTGGCCGTTTTTTGCAATTAATTTACTCTGAATTCTAACCTAAATTATTTATAACTAGTCGACCCGGCAAACTTCGTACTGCTTAACCTATTACTATTTTGTGCATGTATTATACTTATAAACCTTCCTCTTGAATCACTCTATATATTAAAAGAAGCCGCATCAAAATCCGTTGCGTAGATTTAAGCATACATAGGGACAGACGCGGAAAGCCACTTTGTTTTATACTATGTATTGATATCGATTTTGTTTTCATTAACAAAACACGTTGTATAATAAAGAATGAAGTAGCAGTGCTGTAAAAGTGTCCTTACTTCCCAGGATGCAGGCTCCGCCACCATTCTCACTCTACTAGATTTTTCACCCCTCTTGTTATCTAAGTTATCCTACTACGGGTTTGACTCTGCATCAATCGCCTGGTTTTGCAGCTACCTCCAGGATCGTTATCAACGCGTTGACATAAAAAAACGGATGGATCGACTAGTTGCTCCAAGCTGTATCCGGTTCTTCGTGGTGTCCCGCAGGGTTCCATACTGGGTCCTTTACTTTTTATCTTGTACAGCGCCGACGTTGTGAGGTGTACATCCCACTGCAATTAACGAGCTTCTTCCTGGAATCTTTCAGTATAGTGTTAACCGTCGATGACTTGAACCGTTGGTTGTTTTTCCAGGTACAGAGTAGCCGACACGAGTCCTGCTCCAGGCTCCAGGGGGTACCGGCGGATATCGGTGGCGGTCGTAAATCGTTTTATTGCAACATTTCAATAACACGCCGATACGAGAGGCTTTATTAACCTCAGATGTTTGCTCCCTTACGTTTGGTCACAATACCTAACATAACAATCAAAGATTAAATTTTTACTTTTCCTTCTAATAATTATTGTGGATCGACTAATTATTTTTCATTAAAGGCGATAGCGAGATAACATCAATTCCTATTTTTGCGACTAGATTTCGATGGCACAGGACACGTGTTTAAAATACAGAAGGAGGATGGTCTTTTCTTTTCCCAGTAGTGGGACACAATTTAGACTATCAAAAAACAAACACACAAAAGCAATAGTTCATTTCTAAAAGCAATAAAACGGTTTTATTTTCAAGAATCTTCAATAGCCCTCCATAATATTAGCATTGATGAGGCGCGGCGGCCGCGGCGTGCAATGTGCCGGCGCGGGAGTCGCGCAGGTGCCCGCAAGCACTATCAGTATTGCCATATTTAAATGGCGCACGCCGCGGCCGCCATGTTTTTATTAAACAGCAACACTGGGCTCACCTGCGCGCGGTGATTTTACGGCACTTTTATTGCCGCCCGTATTGGCCCCGGTTTACTGCGCGGGTTACGATCATATGGAGATTACAGTTTGTGCTTAACTTAAGAGGGTCAACGTTTACGCCCGGCTCGGGGCTGTGGTCCAGGACTGACGTCATTAAACGGATATTGGTTTCAATCATTCAATATACCTACTATAACTATACAATAGTTATAAGAAATTCTGAAACAAAAACCGGACAAACTTCTCTTGTTGAGTTGTGGGTTTTTTGTGGGTATTTCATTCAGCCTCAAAATTACGAAAACATCATAAATAATCAATAATAACTCCAAGCCCAGAACAAAAAAATGATTTATATAGTTGTAGCATATTCCAGCCGAATCAAAGAAAATTAATAACATAATCCCCAAATCAGAGTATTGTTTCAAAAACGATCAACCCCAATTTTTTCTTTTCTGCTGCCTTCTGAAAACTGGACTCTATTGGAAAGAGATAAAGTTTGTAATGCTCTGCTTGTTTATTGGTTCGTGATTTTTCTCAAGTCACGTGAGTGCAGGTGCCGCGCTCATTAGCGGTGTTTATTAAAGCGGGAGATTTATGACCCCCTCCCGCTCCGCGACCTCACCTCACCCCCCCTCACCCACACCGCCCCGGACAGAGCGGAGTGGCAACCGATATTGAGGAAGTTAATACATTTCATAATCGCTGACAAGTCACTGAAAACCTTATTTTTACAGGTCAGTAAAATATTGACAGTGTCCTGAGTATAATATCTTGCGCCGAGTGCGGTATTGAAAATTCTGTTAGTAAACTGTATTGTTATTGCTAATGTTTTTAATTTTAACTTCCATTTGTTAATAGTACAGTAAACGTGGCAATTTATTGTCGAAATAAGTTGCCAATGAAAGAAAACCGAAATGAAATCGTAAACAAAACTCCAATTAGGTAGCACCTCGCGCTCGCAGCAACTTTACAACACTCGTTAACACTCGACTACAATATTACCTCCCCCGTCCCCCACTTCTTAAAGACCCTCCCCTCGCCCCTCGGCTTCCCCTAAAACAAGCATATTTCCATAAATGCAATCATTTGAAAAGAAATCCTTCGAAAGCTCATAAATATTTTCCATTTTACTACGTTTCCTCCATTGTTTGTGCAAACAATACCCGACCATATTCCCTGAGTGGCAAGAGCTGCGCTCGATTCTTAAACGTTAAAAAGCGGCGGAATTAAAGATTAATCGGATCCGCAATAAATATCCGGCTGCGATATCGGGCCGGGCGGCGCGGGGCGGTGCGGTGCGGGGCGGGGCGGGGGCGGGGGCGGCCGAGCGGCCGGTGCACACTCGGAGTTATTTTAACCTTTATATTATTTCTAAAAACAATAAGTGCTATCTAAGCGGATTTCCAAATGTGCTATGTTTGCTATCTTTATAAAAAGTTAAGAACTTTCAGCTTATTTATAAGGATTGAGTTTAATCAATAATTTGTAGGACTTTATGTCAATTCTGTTAGTCTTGCTTGTAATGATTACTATTTATTATTTTTTCAGCAACTAACTTACAATTCCATACAAAGTTATCACAAAATCATCAGAGCAACGACGACGAGCTGTGAGGTGTCTTACTCATTATGGTTATGGTGCTAACTGAAAACGGATTTGACCTTGATCTAATCTGATCTAACACGCTGTGTTAACAATGACAGTTTAATGTTTTTTTCAACCCAGTTATCCACGCAAAATAGGCACGATAGCTGTCAAATTGCGGAAATTCGCCCGTTAACTAAACTAAACTAAACAACCCAGATATTTAATGCAATTTCAAAGCACCGTGTGCACGGGCCTACATCGTTATATGTATAAGAGACTCGGGCCCCGCGCACTCGCTCGATGAGCTGCTTTTTTCATCAGTCGCCCGTTGGCGGCTCACAAATCCTCCGCCAAGAAAATACGTTTTTTTTATTTTTTATTTGTCCGATTAAAAGGATTGAAAATTAATCTAATTAGGCCGAGTGGCGATCGTTCTATGATTTGTTTTACTTGTTAAATAAACCTTTTTTACTTTTCCGAATAATTGAAATTTAAGGCTCGACAAAGGAGTTGGAATATTAATTAAGATTTAGAATTGCGTAATTTAATTTAGGTTTTCTTCTTTCGAATTTTGTTAATTACTTTTGTTCTCATTTGTGAAATGTACTTAGAGATTTAATTTAAGAGCTGTCACGTTAAAATAGCACATCTACTAGGAAATAAACTAACGTACGTCAGTTTATAAACCAATGTAGGTTAGGTTAGGTTGTTTATTTATTTACACGCCCTGCAGTACCGGGCCGAAGAATAGGACTGAGGTATCCCCTGCCTGTCGTAAGAGGCGACTAAGAGGGGACCCGGGGTCGTTGAGTGCACGAGGCGGGGGCCTCGTGTAGTCATATAACGGCCCCGAGAAGGACGGCGGAACGCGGTGTCCCGTTTCCGCCGTCGAGCGTAGGAAGAGCCATCCGCGCTCAGTGGGGACTACCTTCACCTGTCCCCCCGTGAAGAGGCTACACAGCCAATGCTGGGGGGGGTCGCGGAGAATTCCACAGGCTTACCCGCGACCCTCCTGCTATCAGCCGAGAAGGACACCGGCGGGGTTTTAGTGGGTGCGAACCCCACATAACCCTGCGGCTCCCCCCGGGGCTGCAGGGTACTCGTTAGGAGTTTCCCCGCCTTAAAAAAAAAAAAGGTTGTTTATTTACGACCGAAAATGTATAAATTTATAAAAAGTATTATTTTCCGGTAACAGAGCTACCAGCCAGTTTATTTCGTTATCTCGACTCTTGCCAACTGCTCAACGTCTAGAGCATAATTCAAGGAGTGTTGATCAAAGCTGGCGCTTGCGACCACGCGCTGTGCTGTCACGCACGATCACAACCCCATTAGCGGGCCGGAGCCGGGACGACGAACCGGGACGGCGGGAAGCCGCGACAACGGAGAGTAACTTGAGTACAACCAAATACTATCTAGCATCAAAACTACACTATCTATGCAATCAATATTTTATCATGGATACAATCTCATTCAAAAGAAATACCCAATCGGACAACATCAAAGACCGCTACAATACTCGTCATGAATGGTACGTTACGGAGGCAGTACATATTACTTATCCTTATAATTAGAACAAAAAAAAACTGGTCAAAAATATTATATATCTGTAGATTCCATAAATCGGTATGTAAATCATAAATTTTATTGCGAACTAAGTGTTAATAGTAACACAGCAGATTTTTTAAAATCAAAATTAGACACTGTAACTTAACATAAAAAAACTAAACAGAGAATTACTCTTTCAACGTAATACTTATTAACTTAAATAACCTATTTAATAAAATTTAAATACTACCTTTTAAAAAAAAACTCATAATTAACATAATAGGAACTTTTTTTTTAATATAAAACTGAGTGGCATTGAAACTAAAAATTAACTTGATAGGAAATCTTCAACAGAATAATAGCAATTTGAGATAAGGTGATTTTTTAAGTATTTTCTAAATATATGTGTACAGTTTCGTACATGCTAACCTACTTTAAATTGATAGCGTTGCACTTTGAACTTTACTTGGTCGCGCTTAACATAATAATTAACGAGTAGCAATACCAGCTGCCTACGAACAACAACATCATTGTGTTTTGTTTATCTTAAAGTGACTTAATTATAGTGATTTTATTGAACTTTGCTGATCTTTCTTCTACAACATCCTCAAACAAACTCAATCTCAACAAATAACTCAGCTGCTTCAAACTAAAATAACATTTTAAAGAAGTACGGGCCCCAAACCGTACAATATGTATATAGAGACTACTAATATGTATATAGAGATAACTAAATGTATGTGAAAATATGTTTTGTTTCCGAGTGGTGCCGCAGCCGCGTCTTCGCGAGAGCTGCTCTTAGTTCTTCAATCGTGAATATCAATTAGGCGACCGCTACTTGGCTAATGGACGGTTGTTTGTCGCCGGCACCACCCTACTCCCCACACGACGCGTCGCGGTCGCCTAATGCGCTAAATTGCTGATATACGACCGCTTCGAAGGTGCTTTTTACAGAAAACAGAGATAACTTGCAAAATATTTGCCAAAAACTCTTTTAGTAAAATGTTTCTTTCATTTGCGAGTAAAAAATCTAGTCGAATAAAATTGAGTGTGTGAGTGTGTACGGCTCACATATGCCTTGTAGTATAAACGCAGTTTTTTTATCTTTAAAATTAAGTGAAATTTTATGTTTGCATATTCACCTTTTAACGTATCTAATAGATACGCGATGTTTATATATGTCGTAGTAAGATTTGATAATTAGGTTTTTTGCAAAAATAACTAGGGATTTTGCGAAAACCCGGATAATTTGATATAAGCATTATGATTATTATTATTTTTTTCACTTTTACATCCTGACGTAAAGCAGTTTTTTTGCAAAAAAAAACCCAGTATAATTGAAAAATTTGAAACCTGCCTTAACTCTAATTTATTGCTTGCTGGTAAACTCTTATTCTGATTGGTTCTCTGTTGCGTCAAAGGATATTTTAACGAACCAATCATAATAAGAGTTTACCAGCAAGCAATAATCTAGCCAATCAGATTAAAGGAAGGTTTAAAAGTTTTCAACTTTACTAGGTTTTTTGCAAAAAACCTGCTTTATGTCAGGATGATTGAAAAAAAAGTAATGCTTATATCAAATAATCCGTGTTTTCGCAAAATCCCTAGGTTTTTTGCAAAAAACCTAATTATCAAATCTTACTACGACATATACAACATTATTTTTTACCATATTTAGATGCAAAAAGATATTAAATAAGATTAATAGTCTGATGTTTCTAAGTATAACAATAGGAGCTAAGTCCAAACTCTCAACAAGTGAAGCTGTTTCAAACAGCAGTTACAAACATCAGCAGTAGAATAGCCGCACTATTGTCCACTCGGGGTCAACTCCTCGAGACATAACTCGCTGTAACGACGTAACGACTGCTCGTTAGCGCTACGCCGCTACGCTGCTACGCCGTAGCCGTAAGGGCGCGGCTATACGTAGCTTTACGCAACTTCTTGTTTTTCTTTAAACTACGTTTTTATTTGCTTCATAAATTATAGAATTTTGTAAATTTGTTACAAAGCGTATCCTATTTTGTTATTTATTTATAGTTGATATAGCTGAATAACTTTTTACAACAGGTCATTACAGGTCCCAGTAGTTTTATATTGCTAGACGTGATCAAGTAATAAGTTTTCGCGCAGCCATGGCACAAGTAAATTTACATTGTAACTCTAAGTCAGCACATTTTTATTATGATACTTAAATATTCATAGCATAATCACAACCGAAAGATATCCCACTCAATCAAATAATCAATTAAATCTTTATTCAATATAGGATACAAGATATCACTGATTGAAAGTCATTTAGACTACATCGAATCTAATCGCTATTGATACCTTATTTGGTAAAGTATCCTATACTGCGAGACGCGAGGTAGTTCAGGGTGCCCACCGATTGGCTCAGGCAAACAAACACTGTTTGACATAACCATAAACCACTGTTGGATAAAGGGCTCCATTACAGATTGTTTCAAGGTCTAATATTTTTAGAGGGCTTTTTGTCGTAATCGCCACGCTTGGCAGGCAGGTTGGCGATCACAGCACAGTGTGGCTCTTAAAGCTTTTCAACGAAGGACGCTGCTGCCCGTCCTTCGGCTGTTCCTTTAGTCGCCTTTTACGACACCCGTGGGAGGAGATGGGGTGATGGCCGGTACTCTAGGCCGCCACCGCACGGCATTTTTTAACCGATTAAAAAAAAGAGGGTATCAGTTTGACCTGTATGTATGTTTGAATGTATTAGTGTTTGTCCGAACAGATTTTTATGCGGTTTTCACAAAACTATTTGTTACATTCAGGAGAAGGTTTTAGTACCTATTTTAACCGACTTTGAAAAAGAAGAAGTGCTCAGTTGATTGTATGTATCAGTTTACTAAAGGCGGGTTCCTTTAAAAAAACTAAGAAATTATCATAGCGTTCGCTTACAACTTCTGCAAGGCCTCTTCTTAGCTCGATGTAGAGCGGCCCTAAGCGCCGCGTCAGCGTTTGTTGGTTTGTTTGTTAATTACGGCGTCGGCGGTACAGTAGCGATTATTGTTCAAGTTTTGGTTTATGACTTGTTACTGAGTAGCCGGCCGCCGTTAGTGGCCAAAACAGCTAATGTTGTTACATTTTAGTCTTTAAACATTGCCAATTAATATGAAATATAGAATATGGCCAAATTAGTAAAATGCTTTCAAATAAATAAAATTGCGAGGAATAACAGTAACTGTAAGGTAAGAAATGAGGGTGATGTTGTTAACGTTAAACAAAACATAACTTTTTTAATAAAAGTTTATTTTTACAAATGCCGTGGGGTGCGGGCGGCGTCATTAGGAGCTATTTAATATTTATCGCCGGGAATGATGCAGTTGCCGATAATATGAGAAATCAAATATATTTTGAAGAAAAGTTTTTTAATCTTGAGTCTCCAAGCTAATTTATGTGCCCCCTTGCACTCTGTAGGTTTTGCGGACCCCGGACCTCAGTTCACTTCCCTGTTTTGTAACTGTAAGTATGTTACTTATAATGTTGGTAAATAAACCTAAAGTAACTAAGTAGTACTTAGCAGCTGTATGTAGGTCTTCTGATGACACTACACTAATATGAGACTGTCGAACTCATCTGATTCTCCGATCTGAGTTCAATAACTCGATCAAAAAAAAATTAAAGAGACAATATGTATAATGAAAATTTGTTCTGAAAGAATTTTCTCGTTTCATTTGGTAGATAAACTTTAATAACAGTTCATTAGCAGATTAAACGGAATCAAAATAACAAAATAACCGTTTCATTGAATTACTTCACTTGACATAAATCAACAAGGCAGTTCTTCTAGCATAAATGACATGCAATTTTAAACTTTAATGCAAGGCAACAAGGCGCGCGAGCTGAGCTAGTGATGGGTGGCAAGCGATGCGGCATAATTGTGTTATTGAATAAACGGCGATCCCCCCGCGACGCTAGTCTGGGGATGAAAGTTGCTTCTAATATCGATATTTTTATAGAGCTTATTCTAATATATATAATATAAAATATCGATATTTTGGCTTCGACATTGTCGGTTTTTCGACATATCGATGCTATTTTATTTTATCTAGGGATGAAATGAAAGGTGGTTTCAATGTAAAAGTGTGTACGAAATTAATACACGTTTAGTTCAAAAATAAAATATACCGGTCTTTAAGATTTTTATTTAAAAAAATTTTTAAATTATTTTCTAAATTATTAATATTTTTGCTCAAATTATAATATATCATATCGGTGTTAAAACTACATCATTGTAAATATCGATATTTTAGCTTGGATAATATAGATATCGTCGGATTTTCGATATATCGTTCCATCCCCATGCGAGTCCGCGATACATTTAATCCGGTTTAATCCAGTTTGTTTGATCGGCTCCTCCATTAGAGCGTCTTATTGAACGACGCGAGTGCTGTTCATATCTGTCGCAGATTTACGACCAAATATATTTTATGTCTGTGATGTAATTTAATTCTGCATGTTCCGAACGATTTTTGTATTATTATTTTTAACGATTTTCGATTTATTCCTAAAATTTAAATAACATCAATTTGCATTTGAAGTATCAGTATAGAAATATAAATTTTGTAATATAAACACCTTCGAGGAATGGAGAAACTTGCTCTTTGGCAGCAGCAAGTAACAAGCTGTGACATATTTGATTAGGGTTTAGACAATTTTTTTTTTTTTTTTACTAAAACTTTATAATAAATTTGTGGTCATGCATGGTCAAGCAACATATTCACGTTACTATTTTTTGTTTGTATGTACACTCAAAAATTATTAAGACGAAAGTTTTTCGACTTTTCGTTTGTTTTTATTCTTATAGGAGTATAGAACCGATTTAAAAAAAAAACCTACCTATTAGAATTTTACATTATCCTCTTGAAATCTGCGTGGGTAAAACCGCGGGGCATCCTCTAGTAGTAACATAATAATATATTTATTGTTTATCGAAAAACTTTCTTCAGCGAAGCCTGAAACTTCCTTTGGCCTACCGCGGTGTCCGCCGCGCGAAGCTGCACCCTGCCATCTGTCGGCCGCCGCGCGCACCCGACTCGCACTGCGAGAGACAGGAAGTGGGCGGAGCCACGCCTCTTGCAACCAATCAAGAGCCACTTTAATTATTTTTACTCTTTCTAGCAAAACGCCGTCTCAGTTACAATGAAGCAGTTTTTATGAAGTTTGCAGCGCATCGAGTGCATTCGTATTGCGCTCTTGTCTTCAACAACTTTCACAGATGTAGTTATATTTCAAATAGATTTCAAAATTATAGTTAACTAGTACTTCGTAGAATGTGATGTAGAGTTACAATAGAGTTTTAGATGTAGCATTTAGCATATATTATTAGTGGAACGCAGTGTTGGTACTTGCAATATATTAATTCGAAAGTGGTCCTTAATCAAGAAGCTTAACTTCATTAGATAAGCCTTTATGAAATTAAGTAGCTAAACAAGCATTAACGAAAAATTAATTAGTAAAACACTAGTGTATTTTCTATAGAAAGCACACAAAGCTACAATGAGCGCTCCATTCCCGCCACGTTCACTGAAGGCGGCGAGCTCATTAGAGAGCTGATAATAATAATCCCCGTATTTTTACACCTCGGTTATGAGACTATTTATTTAAATTCCAAATTAATAATAAAAGCCAATTATAAATGAATCAGGCGCCGCAGCGCGATCACTCGCCGCTGATCTGATAAATGATCTGATGGTTTTAGGGTTCCGTATAGATAATGCTAAAGCAATAGATATTACTATTAAAGAAATGTATTATATTACGAGCTTTCCCGGATTACTTCGTTACGCCATAAAAATATAAGATACTACAAAAGACTTGGCTCTATAGACTATGTTCTTTTGACTGCCCAGAATGGCCGATAAAAAAAAACAAACAACAAAAACAAACCACCTGTCAAAATATGTAAACAACGGAAAAAATATTGCACCTTGGGTTATATTATTTCAGTTTAGGTAAGGATCCCTAATTTTTTTGAAAATCGAATATAGCCTATGACACTCGGGGTTAATGTAGCTTTCTTCCAGTGAAAGAATTTTTCAAATCGGTTCAGTATTTCCGGAGCCTATTCGTTACAAACAAACAAATCTTTCCTCTTTATAATATTGGTATAGATAAGTAGATAAGATTAAGTTTTTACGACAAACCTAGTTACATACACAATTACACACATTCCAATAACAAATACCTAAAGCAAAAGTTTCAAATACTTTAAGAAATATGCTAGGTAGGTTACCTAATAAGTTTTTTTTTTAATTTTAACACTCTTTGTTATTGTCTTTTTTCATTAGGTGAGCGTGGTGTTATACTAAAACAGAACATTTAAATCGTCTCTCATGAACCGGGAGTCGCCGCCCGGCCGCAGCCGAGCTCATGAAGGCGCACCCGGGCCTACTTGCCGCAGTTTAAGGGTGCGCGCACACTGCGCACTGTTGGCTAAGCCGAGTGGTTTGGTGGTTTGGGTGAAGGAAACCTTAAATTATAATAATTTAATTTTGTTTTTAGAATATAGTGCCTGATTATTCGATATTTTGATTCAAGCTAAAGATTTTTTTTTTGTGGCAAATTTTAAATAACTTTAACTGGTCATAATCAGACATAGACACAGCAGTTTTTTTTAATCTGTTTTTAGTAATTTTAGCGCGACGAATAAAAACATGGATTGAGTTTAGATTTTATTTTATTGATGGTTGATAGAGCTACACTTAAAAAACCTTATGAAGTCAGAAATAAGCTTTTCATAGCCACATACTAATGTCAAAAAGGTTATAAAGCACTCATACCAAACTTTGACAAAAAAAAAATAACGCGATTCGTGTAGAGTTAACAATAACGATATTTTTTTAAATAATATAGAGCTTAATGTTGAACCGCAATTAAAATATTTCACCCTTCAGCCGTCTCCGCCATTCATCTCGATCCGAGTATTTCTAATAGATTTATTTATTTATTGGCCCTTTGTTGGGTTTATCATATATTTATGTATTTACGACTTCACCCGGCGCAGGAAGTGGGAACTAAACCGGTCATTAGTACTGAATGATCATCCGGGTTTATAATTTTAAAAACATTTCTTTAGTAATAGAATTGATCGGCTTATAGAGTTGTAGGTGCGCAATTAAAATAAATTCCTAAGTTTAATTTGGAGCCGTCAAATATACCTATTTAATTTATATTCCTTTCTATGAATATAAATATATTATTAATCTAGCTATGATGATGATAATGATGATGATGTCCTCTTATCCCTCATCAGGGTCATAGGGCTCTCAGTAAAGCTCGCCACTTGCTCCTGTCTTGGGCAACCTCCTCCATCTCGCCCCACGGTGCTCCGAGTGTGAAAGCCTCTTGTTCCGTGCGGCGCCAGGTCTGCTTCGGGCGGCCGACTCTTCAACATCCTTGTAGGCACCAATTAAGGGCTATCTTCGACGGAAAGTCGTCTGGCCTCCTCAGTGTATTAATGTACATTAATACACTGAGGAGGTCAGTCGACTGCTGAGCTGTAGGAAACTATAAAAAAGTCATAACAAATAATTATGTGCAAATATAAATCGATTGTGCTCTATCGCTCCCGGCTGGATGCCGCTAATTCAGGAGGAGTCGCCTGGGAGCGGGACCTCCATAAATATCATAAATACACCGCGACAAATGACTCCTGATCCTGACTGCACTTCCGCAACAAAAATACTATTAAACTATTATTTGCCGTCACAATAGAGTGGCTGCGGGCCGCGGGGGGCGAGCGAGGGGAGCGGGGCACACCGCAAAAACTGCACCCGACTTAATTATAAAAGAGACAAGAAACGCCATTAAATAGCGATTCGTTAAATTTACGCTTCCATTCCGACTCTACCTCTCTCGTTCACTCGTACTCGTATTAGAACGAGACGGAGGCTGCCGCTTCACTCCACTTCAGAGGGGCGGCGTCACAGATATATCGTTTAAATGGACTGGGCGTTCTCTATTCACGGTGTGTTTTTTCCGTAAGCTCGGTTCACTTTTCATTCGGTGTCGGAGTGTCGCGGGCGCGTGTCGCGGCCATGTTCTGAGAGCGGCCGGAGCCGTGATCCCTGTCTATCTGAGCTGTGATTGTGTAGTGATGTCCTCGATGCGCGGCTCGCCGGTCCAGGGCGGGTTCGGGGCGCCGCTGGCCGCGCTGAGCTCCCTCGCCGAGGCGCCGCCGCCGGCCAACCCGCACGGCATCGACCACATCCTGGCGCGGCCCGGCGGCGCGGCGCCGCCGCTGCTTACCCCACGGCTATCTTTGGCCGCCGCAGCTGCCAACATGGCGCATTACCTGCAGCACAAGCCTCTCTACTGGCCTGGCTTCCAGGGCCTCGTCTCCAACCCCATGGCGTGGCGTGATCGCCTGCAGTCCAGTAAGTACTTTACTACTGCATCAGTACTGTAGTGATGTGGATTGAGACGTGGGTGCACGGGGTTCTATTCCCGACGGGGCGAACATTAATATATCATGAATATCGATGTTTGTTTGAATCTGTATCAAGAAGAATTTGCATCAAGTTTGCTCTTGGTGTACTGTTCGTCTCTTTATATGTTTCGGGCTCCCTAGATACAGGTTCTTCCTAGTTAGGGGCTCGAAGTGTTATGCGTTAGTTTGTAAGTTACTACTTGTAACACTCTACATTCACTGCCGGAAAACCTGACGAAGAGCCCAATCGTATTTATTTGTTAAATATTTAAAATTAATAAAAATTGCATACAAATGTAAGAGTATCAATGAGAGATAAGATAATAGAGCTTAAATCTGAAGAGATTATCTTTACTTAATTTAAAGAAGGACAATGAAAATATTACGGACTTGTGTCTTGTTATTTAGAAAAAGATGAAAAGTAGATTTATTAGAGAAGGACCCGAGTTCGTTTTATGATTTTTATAAAAGAAATAAACTCAAAAGCCGACGGACGAAGAAAAGACATCAACGCGCAGCTGACGCCTTTTACGCTTTACTCAATTAAGTTTTAAAACAATTTGGTTATTTAAATAAATTAATATCCTAAGCTTTATTAATTATTAACATATAACATTTATTGTAAGTAGGTCATTAATTCAGGTTATAATTAATTTAAATTTTGTTTAACCGCTTAAAGACATTCTATTCCATAAATTTATCGAGATTTTATAAATTGTTCGCCGTTCAATAAATTTGCTAAAATTTGGCTAGTGCATAAATTTCAATATTCTTTATCATTGGAAACTTTACCCGCTTCGTTCACAATTTTACTATTCCTCACACCTATTAAAATTAACAAAACACTTCCGAAAGCACTTAATTTTACGCAAAGCTCAACTCTACCTGTAAGTTCATTCAGGAACCGTGACTTCTTCTCGGTGACAAAGCTCCTAGGACCGTTTAGCGACAAAAGCTTCTTTGTGGAGCTTTCAAAGCTCGCCCCCCGCCGCGCGCGGCCGGCGGCCGCGTCCGCTTCCTGTCGTAGGAAACGTAAAACTTGAATTAAAGTCTTGCCCTAGAATACAGTAGGTATAGCCTTAAAAAAAACGAAATAATTAATTGAAACTATAATATTTAGTTAATAATATAAAAATCAAATGATTTTTTATTAAATTAAATGAAAAATAAAACAAATTTACTTGCAACTAACTATAGAATATAAATATTTTTTTATTTTACAGCAATCAGCAACATGGCATATGATGAATATAGTGAGTGAACTTTTACTATCATAGAGCTTTTTATTAAGTTTATAAAAAAACGCTTATTATTATCAATTATGAAGAAACCTTATACCCATATACACTTGGACTATAAAAAATCGTGAAACTCACGATTGTAACTATTTAAAAGCAGTAAATATAAATCCAAATTCGAATCGTTTTTAATGTGTTTTGTGTGTGTGTGTCTTTTACCAAGGTTCTTATAAGATCTGTGTGATATAGGTTTAATTGAACAGCTTAGTGCTTTAGTCTTCGAGATGGACCGAGCTCCCCCGCACCCCGCACCTCGGCGCGCGCGTGATGTCGCGGATAATGAGCGGTTTTCGAACTGTCACTTTTAGTTACAGAGACTGCCATAAGATGGCACTAGCAATTAGGTTAAATGTCAAATTCTATATGAATTCAATCAGTCAGGTCAATCAGATTTGACGTTGACATTACACCTACATACATTGGCTATACAGTGCCATCTATTTGTTAAAAAAATATTTAGTCACAATATATGTTTTAATTTTTTTATGTTTTACTATTTTATACATATGTTCTTATCAAAATTTTTTTTTTTTTTTTTTATTATTAAAATTATTTTTGTTATGTTTTTGTTATGTGTGTCGTTGTTGTTGCGAATAAATAAGTTTTCTTTCTTTCTTTCTATTAGCATTCTCCTAGAACCATTAAAATTGTCAAAAACGAAAACCTTTCATTAGCTTAGCGCGTCGCTATCAACGCGCGAGTGCTGTTGCCGCGTTATCGTTAAATTAACGCGTTATCGCCGATATCGGCCGGATAACTGCATTATTAACTGCGTTATTGAGGCGTAACTATCCAGGTTATAATTAAATGTAATCGCATTATGTTCGCAGGGATTATTTGATTATTTCGTGCTCTATGCTTTGCCGCGAGCTTTGCTAGATAACATTTTGATTATATTTATTTATCAACGGCTGCATTACTTGTTCACGTACGATTTTATAAAGACTTCATAATCATAATTTTGTAAAATATACAAAAACAAAGCGTCTGAGTCTGTCGTTATTTGCGCGTTCCGGTGCGCAGTCGCCACTCAAGAATCTTATGGCCACAGTGACCATCTGATCTTCAAGCCATGTGTCCTGCCCATTTCCACTTAACTTTTTGGGATACGATACCTTAAGAAAGCACTAATAAATGTACTTACTTTATTTTGTTTATTTATTTATTTTTTAGGTTCACAAAATTGTTGGGTTTCAGGTTTTGTGTATCTTATACTTTGTGTGCAATGTGTAAAGTGCTTGTAACTTTACAGTACTTAAATAAATTAATATGAATATGAATACGTCGCTATATGGTAAATATTGCATCACAAATGCTTAACAAAAGTTGATATAATAAATGTTAAATTATTTTTAAAGCAAGCATTTGGTCAGTCTGCTAATTTGTCGATCACTTCTATCAAACAAATTCCCAATTTTCATTTAAAGCTAGCAACCGCCACAAAGCTGCAAAGTCAATAAAAGCGTAATAATTGGACATCGTCCGCGTGCGAGCTTCGAGCTTTGTCCGAGTTTCACATATGGTGCGGTGCTGGAACTGTGGCGGGCGCTTTGTGCACTCCATCCAACATGGCCGCCGCGCCGATAGACCCGCGATGTTTAAGCAACACTGAGCTAACAGAACATTGCTATTTACTTCATGTTCTTTTGTTTATGTACCTCTATGTGCTTAAGTAATCTCTTATGTATTTTTTGAAATTGAAATTAAAATAGATCTTTATCTTAAATTTGATATAAAGCAGTATCTGAGCTACTTCCGTTCAATTGAAGGTTAGGGTACATTTTAGGGGTTTAATATAAAACAACAATAAAAATTTCAATAGCTAACAATGTTATAGGTAGTAAACAAATAGATCAAAATAGATAGAATATTTCCCGATTAGAATTAGAATTGTATGTAAGATGATATGTTGGAAAAATTCCCTCAATAATACATAGTACATAAAGAACTGTTGCTGTCACACAATCACATGGCATATGGATATTTTAGAGCCTGCGATTATGCGAAGGCTACTTTTTATTTCGAAATTACCACGGAAAAACTGGAAATTTGATGTTTTAAGGCAGTAACTCTCGGTATGGCGCGAAATTCGAGTTATAGAGAATAAACTAATAACTTAATTCGAATAATTTTAAAATCTAAAGATTTTCTTCACTTTTCAAGAATCATTTTAATTAAGATCGCTCGCCGCCGCGCCGGCGAATAAACCGATGAAGCAGCTATTCACCGCATGAATAATAATAATAATAATCTCGACATTATTTCCGTTGTTCTAATTACTTTTACGTTTACGACTCCCTTCCCTCCCGCTCCGCCCGCCACGCCCCGCAGCCCCCGCCGCCACCCGCGGTGAGATGAAAACAACTTGGAAATAGAGAAACCCTTTTGCTTGGTGCAAATTAAAGGATTATGTAACAATGTACTTTTAAAGTTGTGTTTACTTATAATTAGAGTTCCTTTTTGAATGACAAATTAAATAAATAAATATGCTTAGTGCATGTTGTAATTTCTGGTAAACAAAAGTGTATTGCTTTTGTTACGAAAATATTTTCCTAGTTGCGGATTTGCGCTTTGAATAAAATTCCTCATAATATTTTTCTTACGATTTTGATATTTGTATATCATAATATTTACCTTTTCAAATATAACAATTGAAGTGATAAAAATAAACTTGTAATACATCTGTGCGAGCCCGGGCACGCGCCGCCCGCGATAACAGAACTAATAACACATCGCGCTATCACGAGCCGCGACTATCAGTTCAGGAGAGCGGAGTGACACGCGAACCTGCTGTCGCACGAGGCATGTTTAGCTCAAGCGGCCAGATTACACCTTAAACAATGAAATATTGTTTTGATTTTGATACTTACTTACTTACTTATGTACTCTTGTATCTTACTTTTTGTTCAATAAAGTGTATTCTATTCTATTCTACTTAAGACAATTGCTATATATTTATAACTAGTCGACCCGGCGAACTTTGTACCACATATAATAACAATGTTGTGCATGTTTTGTACATAAAGAAACCTTGCTCTGGAATCACTCTACATATCTATTAAAAAAACCACAGTGATAAGAGATAAAGATTTAAGCATAGATACAATAATATATTAATAATTATATCTCTACTGCAAAAAGACATAAAAAAAAACTATATTATTTTTTAATTGTATTTAATAACAATGTGAAATATTACTATTAACTTAAGGCAATCTTAAAAAGAAAAAGATCCTACAACTTAGTTTTTTAATATTACTACAATGGCTCCTCGAATTATGCATAATGTTAGTTCAAGCTACAACAACAACGAATGCTGGGCGATTAGCAGGAACTTATACTTGTTCCTTAATATAGTAATACATAATGTAACTGCGAAGTTCATGGCTACATTGTAAAAGCACTCTGTTTCCTCGTCACTGAACTCGTCTCACAAGTGAGCAATGATAATAATAGTAAAGTTGATTCGTTTAATTTGCTGCGCGGTATACTACATAAACTTTTACAGCCTCCGCCGAATCTCGTACATTACATGTCGTCGTTGTGTGCGTGTGTGTGTGTGAGTGTGTGAGTGTGTTGTACGACATGTTACTCGTGTGGGAACACGCGGTAGAGAGGCGGTCTTACAGCTAGTCGCTGTTAGAAGGGAAAGGGTACAAGCGACATTAGAAGTTAACATAAAATAATTACAAATTAGAGCCTATATGCAATATTGTGCAATTAATTCCGATAATATAAGCTTGACATACTGCAAAGTTCTATTAAATTCTGATCAGCGGTTTTTGGGTGAATATTAAAAAACCTCTAACTACCTGTCATATTCAAAAACTTATGCATTTATCTACAATACATATTAGTTGGTTTAGTTTCAGCTCTCTTTCAGTTATAGATCACTCATAATTTCCGCGTATTTCGTAGCCTTTCGTAATACTTACTATTAGGTATTCTGTTATAAGTTAAATAATACACAATGTACTCGTTTGTAGGCCAAAGAGAACATATCGCCTCCTCGCGCGAAGTCGTTGCGAAGCCGCAGCGCCCCGCCGCGGAGAAAACACATTTTACTCGGATTCCGCAGACTTTATGTGGTTTAAGCAAATTAATTTATGTTACATAAGCTCAAAAATTTACTTTTATGACGAAAATAGGCTTTTCGGAACACAAATTTGAAAATACGATCATTTACGCATCATTTGATTTCAGATATTTAAATTGAAAAATTATTCGACTGCTCCGTATCTCAGTTGGCAGTGATGTGGACTGAGAAGCGTGTGCACCCGAGTTCGATTCCCGGGCGGGGCAAATATTGATACAATGAATATCGATGTTTGTTTCCGGTCTGGGTGTGTTGTTTGTCTCTGTGTGTGTTTCGGGCACCCTAGATACAGGTTCTTTCTAGTTAGGGGCTCTGAGTGTGATGTGTTATTATTATTATTATTTAAGTTTTTTTTTTTAATTTAACTGAAATTCTGCACAAAGAAGGTAAAAAGGATAATTAGATAGGTAAAACTAAAAAGAAGGCTTCAAGGGCAGCTTCAGCATTAGATAGGTAAAACAAACAAATTTTCAGTAATAAACAAAAGATAAATTTGAATGTTCGCAACAGCAGGCTGCATGTTGCAGGCAAAACACACTACAGTCGTGATTGGGGTCAACCACCCTCTTTGTCTTAATCCACTAACTATCGCTTCATCTCGCTTACACTTGCCGACGATGAGCAGGACATATTCAGGGCAGCTGTTTACTCTACAAACATGGCTTGAGGGGTAACTACGATGTTACAGCGCCTTTTGTTTTCTTAACTGAATTGTCTAAATGAGATAACCATTAAACGTCTACTTTACTTTATGCTTTCTTATTAGGTGCCTACAACATACGAAAGTACCAAAGAGTCGGATACATTGTGGACAGATCGGGAATTTATAGTTTGGGTCATAATCATGAAGTCGAAATACATGAAACGTGAGTGAAGACAAAATTGACAAGTACTGTGTGTGCATACTTATCATCAATCAATATATATAAAACTCTTCCGTTACTGTCTGACTGACTGACAGACAACGCAGAACCGAAACTACTAGGTGTAGATGGCTGAAATTTTGCATGTGGGTTCCTTGGGGAGTGTAGGGGAGCACTAAAAATAATTTCCCCAAAGTATCCAATAAAACGGCAGAAGATACATTTAAAAACTAATAATTTGGCACAAAAGTAGATTATATCATGCAAATACAAGTTAAAATTAATATAAGCTTATTAAAACTAAGCAAACAAATTAACCATCAAATAACAACCGTATTATATTTTTTTTATAAGAATCTGATTGTAGAAAAATAATAAACCCTTTTTTTATTTATTTATTTATTTATTTACACACATACACTTATCTATTATTACAGGCTTACCCTAATGCAATAGAAAGTAACTTAGGTAGGAACTTTGACACTTAAACATTTATATTATATATTAACACTTCTGTACTTCTGTAAATCAAGCATTTCATAAAATACATGCCATACATCCGCTTATAAACTTAACACTTTTCAAGCTTTGATCTAATTTTTAAACCTGTGGCAAGTTAATTAAAGAAATACCGGTACTGAAGAGATTTTTAAATATTTCGCATCTAATCTTCAATACATAGTATAAAACAAAGTCGCTTCCCGCGTCTGTCCCTATGTATGCTTATATTTTTAAAACTATGCAACGGATTTTGATGCGGTTTTTTTTAATAGATAGAGGGATTTAAGAGAAAGGTTTATAAGTATAATACATGTACAAAATACTTATAGGTTAGGCGGTACGAAGTTCGCCGGGTCGACTAGTATCATATAAACGCGACGTTGTAGTAGCTCTGCGCGGTCGCGCGGAGACCCGGTTTATTGTATCACTTACTTTCATGAGAAAAGTTTCATCGTTTATGTCAGTTACAAACTACCTACATTACGAGGGCAGTTCCAAGATACATACTCGTTCAGTTATGGCCTCCATACCTAGAAAGATAACCGGGATTGAATCAGACGGTTAATATTTAAGATTTAGTTACATTAAGCATTGCAACTAAGTTCATACACTGAACTAGGCATTGAAGATGTTCCATTGAAAAAAATGTTGTGTTTCTTTAAAATGTAAGAAAAGTAAGTTTTCTTTGTTTTGTCAAATCTATACCAATATTATAAAGAGGAAAGATTTGTTTGTTTGTAACGAATAGGCTCCGGAAATACTGAACCGATTTGAAAAATTCTTTCACTAGTAGGAAACTACATTAACCCCGAGTGTCATATCCGAGTCTATAAAAGAATTTCAAAAAAATTAGGGATCCTTACCTAAACTCAAATAATGTAATCCAAGGTGCAATATAACATATTTTGACAGGTGGTTTGTTGTTCTTGTTTGTTGCCATTCTGGGCAGTCAAAAGAACATAGTCTATAGAGCCAAGTCTTTTGTAGTATCTTATATTCTATGGCGTAACGAAGTAAGCCGGGAAAGCTCGTATTATATATTAACACTTCTGTACTTCTGTAAATCAAGCATTTCATAAAATACATGCCATACATCCGCTTATAAACTTCACACTTTTCAAGCTTTGATCTAATTTTTAAACCTGTGGCAAGTTAATTAAAGAAATACCGGTACTGAAGAGATTTTTAAATATTTCGCATCTAATCTAATCATATAAACGCGACGTTGTTGTAGCTCTGCGCGGTCGCGGCGCGGCGGACGCGCGGAGACCCGGTTTATTGTATCACTTACTTTCATGAGAAAAGTTTCATCGTTTATGTCAGTTACAAACGAGGGCAGTTCCAAGATACATACTCGTACAGTTATGGCCTCCATACCTAGAAAGATAACCGGGATTGGTCCGGCGGTAAGTATTTTTCTCATATTTAAGATTTAGTCACATTCAGCATTGCAACTAAGTTCATACATTGAACTTGGCATTGAAGATGTTCCATTGAAAAAATGTTGTGTTTCTTTAAAATTTAAGAAAAGTAAGTTTTCTTCGTTTTGTCAAATCTATACCAATACTAGAGACTGCCCCGCGGTTTTTCCCGCACAGATTTCTCATAAACACAAAATTCCCGTTTATTCCCGTTCCCGTGGGAATTTCGGGAAATCCCTTCTTAGTGCTCACCTGCACTCCCTAAGGAACCTACATGCAAAATTTCAGCCCGCTACGCCCAGTAGTTTCGGCTCTGCGTTGTCTGTCAGTCAGTCAGTCAGTCAGTAACGGAAGAGTTTTATATATATATTGATTATAAAGAGGAAAGATTTGTTTGTTTGTTTGTTTGTAACGAATAGGCTCCGGAAATACTGAACCGATTTGAAAAATTCTTTCACTAGTAGGAAGCTACATTAACCCCGAGTGTCATAGGCTATAAAAGATTTTCAAAAAAATTAGGGATCCTTACCTAAACTCAAATAATGTAACCCAAGGTGCAATCAATATATATAAAACTCTTCCGTTACTGACTGACTGACTGACTGACTGACAGACAACGCAGAGCCGAAACTACTGGGCGTACAAAGCTGAAATTTGGCATGTAGGTTCCTTAGGGAGTGTAGGTGAGCACTAAGAAAGGATTTCCCGAAATTCCCACGGGAACGGGAATTTTGTGTTTGTGAGAAATCTGCGCGGGAAAACCGCGGGGCAGCCTCTAGTATTATATATTTATACAGGTGGTTTGTTGTTGTTGTTTGTTTTTAATTCGGCCATTCTGGGCAGTCAAAAGAACATAGTCTATAAAGCCAAGTCTTTTGTAGTATCTTTTATTCTATGGCGTAACGAAGTAAGCCGGGAAAGCTCGTAAAAAAATAAACACTTAACGTTATGCCACTGTTGCAAATAATAAAGCATCGTAAATTCAAACATTGATATTTTGTTGTAAGATGCTTTTAACTTCTAAACTATGCCATAAAATAAACTAATTTACAAACAATTTAATCGCAGTCACGCTTATCTCAGCTATCTAGAGTACCTAGTTATCGATTATTCTCTCTAAACTGCAGATTACTGATAATTTTATGTCTAAACAAAACACTGTCATACTGCGGACTGCGGTATTTAGTTACTGTACTCTATTGTACAGTGGCGGTCTATGACGGCGTAACAGATTTATCTATGGTCTCGTGCGCCCTAGACTATACTACCAAAGAACAAGAGCTATTTTGCAATACATAAAAACCAGAAGTGTTACGCTGTCCTAGACGGCACAGTACCTCTAGTTACCCTCTTCCTAGAGCGCTGTGTGAGTGGTCCAGCTACGGACTCCAGAAACCAGACCTCAGGGGGCCTTATTGCAGCGCCGGGGGGCGCGGTCGGGGGGGTGTCGTGTCCTAGCAGGACAGACGAGCATCAGCCCCGCATTCTATAATTGTTTAAACTAAGTGTTGCCAATTGCTTTAGCTTCGATTGATTAGGAATCAAGAAATTACATTATTGCTTTTACCTACCTGAACCAAAGTTAAGAGGCGCTGGTTCTGGTCTCTAAAATTATAACCAGAATAATTCATGCAACTATACCTACTTATTAAATAATCTATAGGAAGATCATTTCATTTGCCGTGTGCTGGCGGCTACCACCCCATCTCCTCCCGTGGGTGTCGTAAAAGGCGACTTTGGGGACACCCAAAAGACGGGCAGCGTCCTTCGTTAAAAAAAAAATCAATCACCATACTGCGATCGCCAACCCACCTGCCAAGCGTGGCAACTATGGCAAACCCCCCTTTCTCCCACAAGGTTTGTCCTTGTGATGATCTCTGGGGGCGGCCTATGTCCAGGCTGCAATGATGATAAGCCATGTAGGTCCAGGCGTAAGAATGGGGGTATGCGGTATGCCCTGCCTGTCGTAAGAGGCGACTAAAAGGGGTCTTTGGGGTCGTGGGTGTGAAGGGCGGGGGCCCGACACACTCATCAAACGGCCCCGAGATGGGCGGCGGCACAGCTTGTGGCACTGTGCCGCCGCAGCTCCAAAGGCGTGTTCTGGAGGGAACAACATGCCCTGCCCAATCATGAAGCTGATAGTGGCTGAGCGTGGGAAGAACTTCGGACGCCAATAATGTGTGGTTCCCGGGGTCTTTCCCAAAAGCGCCAAGACGGTCACCGGGGGGTTTTAGTGGGTCTGCCCTAGTGAGTAGTTTAGTGAGTCCTATGTGGAGCCCCATATACCCCCGACGCTACCCCGAGCGTCGGGAAATGCGATAGGCATTTCCCCCCGTTACAAAAAAAAAGACTGCAATGATAATGAGATAAATTCAGCTTATTATCTGCGCAACATAATTATCCGTTCAGGAAACAGGGGTTTTAGTGGGTGCGAGCCCCACATACCCCCGACGCTACCCCGAGCGTCGGGAAATGCGATAGGCGTTTCCCCCCGTTACAAAAAAAAGGCCGCAATGATAATGAGATAAATTCAGCTTATTATCTGCGCAACATAATTATCCGTTCAGGAAACAGGGGTTTTAGTGGGTGCGAGCCCCACATACCCCCGACGCTACCCCGAGCGTCGGGAAATGCGATAGGCGTTTCCCCCCGTTACAAAAAAAAGGCCGCAATGATGATGAGATAAATTCAGCTTATTATCTGCGCAACATAATTATCCGTTCAGGAAACTCCTACGTAGTAGTGTGAGAGTAACGGACAAACTACTGGCATCGGACTGCGGCGCGGCGCGGCGTATCTGAAACAGATTTTAATCCCGAGTTGGCGGTTTTTGCAATATCGCTCATGCATTATGCAGGCGGCGGCGGCGGGGCCGGCGGCCAGCAGTGGGAGAGTTGGGAACTAATATGCCGCGATATGAATAGGTGCAGGGAAAGTTTCCAACTAAAGTTTAGTGCATTATTAAATGAGTTGCGGTGGGAAGCGGTCCGTCTGAAAATATTGAGAGCAAAAAAATTGTTTTGGTAATTTTAATTCTAACATTTTACACCTATGTTGTGAATTTTTCGAAAATAATAAACAATTGAATTTGAAACTTGAAGATGTACATCATATCTTCAAACGAAAACCTGCCGTTAGCACTCATAATATTATGTTAATTTTTAATAAAACCATAAGATTTGGTAGAGATCAAAGTAGGATATTGTAACGTCATATTGATACAAGCGTCACACTAAACATTCAATACAAATTACTATTTTGCGAGAGAAAGACTCAACAAAACGAGAAGTAAATATATTTTGTTTAAATTTTTCTTTATAACTGAGTGAGTACAAATTTGGTTTATGAGTTATTAACCGTATTTATATATTTTTTCATAAAATCTTACGATAAAGCCAAGTTTAAGCGTAAAAACAAACAATTATTCAACACTATACGCACACATAATATCTGAACAAGAGAATACAATAGTTGTCCAACAAACACGCGGCAGTAAGTTGAACAGAACGCGGCTCCGAAATAATTAGCCTGAAATCAGAGTCCTGAAACAACGAACTCAGCGTACACAGCACAACGCACTCTATTACTTACGACTCACGGTCTATTTTGCGTCAATAGACTACCTCTAGTTTATCATTTAAGATGAATTTATCAGTATTGTGAGAGTAGGAAGGTCCACAGTGGCATGCAGTGTGTAGCGGGCCGCTCCCGCCACAATCGATACGGTTTCATGATGTTTGGTGTGTAATGGAGGCTCGCGCCGCTATACCTCGCTACACGCGCTATATAGCGCTACAACTGTTACACGTACCTTATATAATGCGAGCTATTTATTTGCTGTTTGAGTTGTGTTACCCGTGTTGTTGGGATAGTGTTATCGTTAACTAAGTATACAATTTGAATAGCAATATTAGAGGTACTATTTCTCTTTTCATTTAAATGTTAAGTATGTAAACAGTCAAGTTAATTTGTATTATGTTTTTTTAGTTAAACGTAATAACAGGGTTGAAGGTGTAGGTTTATTTGTATTATAAAAGGTTATTTGCTAGTCTACTAGTACCGAACTACCTTTAGCCGTTTCGTGATTCTAGCAGAACAGAATTATATCAAAACTGCGGCTTAATAAATCAAGTGAATGTTAATTTCGGGGCCGTGTTTCCTGGCGACTCCTCGCAATAAATAAACGGAACGTTGTTTATTAATATTAATGCGAACAACTCTTTCTGAATAAAACCGCAATATAGCCCTTCTGCCGTTGCAGACTGTAAATAACAGTATAAGTTTAAGCAAGCAACAATTTGAATCACAAATTCTGCCTCACGTAATACACGACCAATAACATTACATAAATTCTAAACAACAATACAATCTTATCTTCACGTAGACATTTAACAAGCTACAAATGTTACGTGGAACATACAGCATATTGAAATTCATGAAAATTACCATAAACACTTAATTCAGGCGCGAACATGAAGCCGTTTACCGGTTCTCCGCGCGCGCCCCCGCGCGGCCGCCTCGCGCCGCCTCTGCCGCTGACGGACGGAGCTAACACCCTGTTTCATTTCAATATAACAGTTCGCGATGTGTTTCATACCGCTCGTCCCCCGGGACGCGGGGCGGCACTCGGAGGGGGGCCGTAGGGGGGGTAATGGAAACAATAAAAAGATGGGGAGCATAAAACGCTTGCAAATGGCGAATGAATACTTAACGTTCCGCTCTTTTGATATTGGAAAAGTGATTTCCTTCGAGCGGCGGCGACTACATTGTTTCCTTCGCGTGGAGAGAGCGTGTTATGTTAACGAGGTTTGAAGACTGATCGTTACTTGGGTCTGCTTTAAACTGTCTTACATGCATCTTACATGTATTATGCAGGAAGTATAACTTGCAATGCAGTGATATGATTTAAATAAACTTTTAATGCTTTAGGTTATAAATACATTTTAAAAGCAAAGAAATGTTCAGTTCTGCAAAGACATCGATATTAGGATACTCCAGCAAGATTTCAGGTTGGCGTCTCGGCAAATAATGCCTCACCTCAGGCGTGGGGTCTAATTTTTGGTTTATGACAGGTTATCTCAATCCACAGTCACTATCATAGACATACTATTTCGCTAATGGTCACCATAGACATGTTTGACAAGCATTTTTTACGCGGTTTTAGCTTTGATTTTGTAAGGGACCCTCTACCTAGATAGAGTATCATAAATCTATGGAAAAAAAAATCAATGACTCTATATAAAGTCTATAATACTCAAATGTTAAATTGTCGATTGGCTGCGTAGGCCGACGCTCCCACCCGGGCGCCGGCCAGGGCAGGGTCAAGTACTAATTACCGGGGGGGCGCCAAATCAGCGCGTAATTAACTAATGACGTCATCAATACTGCCCGATCGCCGATCGCTGACTCGTTAGTGAAATTAACGCTGACCTCATTAAGTTCTGCTGAAATATTGCTATTTCAGTTATATCAGTAATGAGCTGTTAGATACTTTTATTAGCGTTCAGCATATATAAGCAATGTGTTTTAACGCATCACATTGCTTATCATCAATATATATAAAACTCTTCCGTTACTGACTGACTGACTGACTGACTGACTGACTGACTGACTGACTGACTGACTGACTGACTGACTGACTGACTGACTGACTGACTGACAGACAACGCAGAGCCGAAACTACTGGGCGTAGCGGGCTGAAATTTTGCATGTAGGTTCCTTAGGGAGTTGTGTGTGAACGGGGAAAAACGGGATTATTGTGTTTAAGACAAATCTGCGCGGGAAAAACCGCGGGGCAGCCTCTAGTATTTGATAAAGGCGTTCTAATTTACAATATCCCTTACTAATGATGACCTACGCCTACGAAATTATCCAATCAAAACAGAATTTAAATTTAAAATAATTACATAAATAAACTGAAAATAAATCCTAGTTACATACATAATTATAATTAACCCCATATTAAGTTATACTTAGAGAGGCACGCATACCGACTCCAGATTTATCTGTCATTGATAACAGAAGTACTAGACTATAATTCTACAAATTTCAGCAGATTTTTGAATGGGTCACAAAATTTTGAGAATTCATAGACAAAAATTACAATTTGGATTACCTGCCACCACTTCTAACTAATATGGCAAAACCTCTTAGCAAAGTTTATACTAATAACCTTTTAGTCTTAGAAGCAGAAGATAATATAAGAAACTCCTTCTTTTCCCGCAGTGAGCAACGGCACGCTCTCAGCGTGCGCAGGCGCAATGGATAAGGACGGCAAGAAGAAGCACACGCGGCCCACGTTCAGCGGGCAGCAGATCTTCGCGCTGGAGAAGACCTTCGAGCAGACCAAGTACCTGGCCGGCCCGGAGCGCGCCAAGCTCGCCTACGCGCTCGGCATGACCGAGTCGCAAGTCAAGGTACGTCATCATGTTCATTTTGCGTTTGAGGGAAACACTTTTAGGTTTGACTGAAACGGGCCGGAGGGATAAGCCCAACGGCGTATGTGGGTGTGGGTCTGCCAATCCCAAACCCCCCGGAAGCCGTCTTGGCGATTTTTGGGAAAGACCCCAGGAATTTGAGAAGGACATCGGACGCGATTATTATTAGAGATGACCAACGGTGAGTTCGAGTAGGTGTGTGAGCGTCACATACCCCCGTCGCTTCTCCGAACGACGGGGATTGTGTTAGGAATTTCTCCTTGTTATAAAAAAATAGTTCAAGGTACAGTCACGGACTAGGAGGCCGTAACAGATTTGTCTATGGTTTCGTCAGCCCTAGACTGTATTACCAAAGAACAAGAGCTATTTTGCAATACAGAAAAACCGGAAGTGTTACGCTGATCGTGTCCGCCACTGTACGTCATGATGATTATATTGTTTATGAGGGTACCACGGTTAGGTTTGATTCTGGATAATTTACGAAGAATTGCATAACTGTGCTTGGAAGGAAAATAGCCCATGGCCAGAATAACCAACTTTTTATAACGCAATTTTTTATAATTATGTTCTGGGCAAGTATCTCTCTAGCTAAAGGAGGCTAGCTTACTTTTCTCATTTCGGGAGAGCTTGACATCTCTTCCTTAATCTATCATAAATTATTTGTTTCTAACAACCGCATTGAAATTAGTTCAATAGTTTCAGTCATATGAAATAATCAATTATGTAGGTAAAACCTAAATGTAAAATATTAACACATAACACAAAAAAACGTTTTTTTGTGTTTGGGGAAAAACCGCAGGGCAGCCTCTAGTGTATATATAATTAAATAATCGAATTTCAAAATTCAATGTGGGTTCAGTATTGAAGCGCATCCTACTTTAAATTAATATTATGCCAGGGCCGGACTCGGCAGCGGCGGGGCAACACGTGGCGGACATTGCACCGACTTAATATCTCCGGGGGGTCATTTAAATTTCTCTGATAGCGGTCACCGTACCTGATGGATATGTCGGTTAGGCCGGTATGGATACTAAAATAAATAATTATTCTTTTGATTAGTTAGATATTACATTTTAGGTGTGCTCAGTATTTAAAAATGTTATTAATTGTAATTTTAAGGCCTATAACGAGTCTTTGCTTTTCTAATATGAATTGCATCTTTGGAAATTTAAGTATACTTACCTAATATTCTGTACGCAAATAAACTAACTAAATGCCTTTTATCAGTATTCACAATACATATTAGTGAGAACCGTAAGCCCCACTCCCGTGTTTAGGCGAACAGATTGCAACAAATGGCGCTGCGTGCTCGGGCCGGCGAGGGGTCGCCGCGTCACAGTTCATTTTTGTCCCGCGGTAATTAGGGTGCGAGTGCCGTCGCCGCCCGCGCCCGCCCTCGACGGCGATTAGGGACGGGGATGTCCGGTAGAGGTGGGAAGGACTAATAATGAAATATCTGACTGACCTTATTCAATAGCCGTACTTCAATGGATTGATTCAGATTTACATGAGTTTCACAAAATGAGATTTTTTTTTTTTTTGTTGTAGCCTTAAATTAGTGTTTCCACTACGGGGTAAAAGCCTGCCCTCATTTTTCAAGCCTTCCGATCATTGCCATGAAATAAGATTAACAATAAGAAATTAAAATAATACGACTACGCGCGGAAATTTTAATAACTAAACTCAAAAATTATAAGAGAAATTGGATTGTTTAATTAGATAACAATAGTTAATCTTTAGTATGTATTTTCATCCCCTTGTGGGTCGCACACCCTGCGTCCCGCGCCGTCCCGCGCCGCCCCGGGTCGCCCCGTGGTCACGCTGCCTCACCCGCTAAATTGAGAGCTTACTCGGCGATTCCACGCCTGTTTGCAGCCCATTTGTTGCCATTACTGCGAGATGACTAGTATAGAGTATGTTTTTTTATAAAGCTAAAGAAACTGAAAATTTTATTTAAAAAAATATAGAAATTTATAATTGCATAGTAAATGTAAACTAAAGGTATATAGACTGTCATTCATCATCGTATAGTTAACTTCCTGCTGCATATACTATTTCCAACTGCAAATGTGCATTGCAATGAGTTTTGAATACCCTAAAGATGCAAAAAAAGTTAATGCCACAATTAGACACCCTGCGTTGATATGCGAGGACAATCAATATCATCACGGCGCAGCAGCGGCGGCACAGAGCTGAGCCGTCATCCATCATGCCGCGTTAGTCGCTTCATTAGCCGAAGAAGAGGAACATTGGGGATGAGATTTGAGATATATTTCTTTGTGTACATATTAACAGACTTAAATGATTTGAAAAAGTCAAAATATTTTACTTTTCAATAAATTTTAGAGATTGGTTGTATGAACAGCAATAAATTTACTGACCACAATAAAACTGCCAATAGATAAAAATGCACTTTTTTTACGAAATTTCAGCAAAAATAACTAATTTTAAACCAAATCAGATAGAGAACATTAGATTTAAAGATTTGCTATCGCGTAACCATTTCGAATTTTACGACGGCCGGGATGGCACAATTAAATTAGCAGGGGCGCCTCGCGGCCGCTACTGATGCTTGCACCCCATCCGGCGACACTTTGCGCTAAGTGATGGTGGTTAGGGGTGTGGGACGTGTGGGTGTGAGATTTAGAAAATGCTTTGATGTTCTAAAACAATGGCCAATTTCATAAATTAAACGGAATTTATTTAAACGTTAAAGTATTCGGTGTCTTTAAATTTTAGGTAAGAGATTAAAATAAATTTGCAAACTATTGGAAAACTCGTTTGATATAAATTGTAAAACCCAATGTATTCTGTTTTTCTGATATTCTATTGATATAAATCTATTCTTCTTTATTAACGTTTGTTGCTTTTCGTTTCAAAGATAAATCCTTACTCTGAGCTTCATAGATTATAATAAATATCAGTATAATCGATGCAAATTAAATAAACACTCTTACTCAGTCCATTACTGAATTAATAACGGCTGCACCCCTGCGCTCTCGGTTATTGTTTGCGCGCGAAATGAACCGTGCGTAATGCGGATAAATGACGCCGTGTGTGACGTCACGAGTCGCCCGCGGCCGGGGCAGCTTGTCGGCAAGGATTTGTACAGACATTTGTACACGTCAGTGAGTTTAAAATTATCATCATCACTATCTTAATGGCTTCAATATAAGTATTGGTGCCGATATTCGTTAACTGTTTTTGCATATCGTTAGGATGGTTTTTCCTTTTGGTTTAAGCAGTTGTACAGACTTTTATTATAACGGGTAAATTTAATATTACTACAACTAAACATAAACACCCCCTGGATTTGCAATCTCCAATCGATCAATAGCAAAGCGGTTTACGTGTGTTTACTGAGGATTAACATAAAGTTAATTCTGGGCCACATGTTGCAGGCAATTAGAATTATAAATAAGTAGTCGCCGCGACGAGAGCCCTGCGCGTAGGGTCCTCGCGTTAGTTACAACTGCCGCCCTCTGCCTGTACCCCTTGAACCTGGTCCTCCCGCCGCGGGGCCCACGACCACGATCCCTGCTGTCGGACCTGTCCTTAGGGTCTATACCACGTGACGCTTTCATTAATTACCTACTTTTACGATGTGCTTATTCGATTGTTTATTTATATTTTTATTAAGTTACTAGAGGCTGCCCCGCGGTTTTTCCCGCGCGTATTTCTCATAAAACAAAAATCCCGTTTTTTCCCGTTCCCGTGGTAATTTCGGGAAACTACCTACACTCCCAAAGGAACCCACGTGCCAATTTTCAGCTTTCTACGCCCAGTAGTTTCGGCTCTGCATTGTCTGTCAGTCAGTCAGTCAGTAACGGAAGAGTTTTTTATATATATTGATGACTATACAAAGTTATATTTACAAATATTTGTTATGCTTGTTTTTCAAGCAGGGATTGCAAGCTAGTGTCATACTACTTCTAGCTTCTTTTAAACAAAACTATTTTCATTTCTAAGCTATGTAGTAAGCTAGTTTACAAGCCGGGACAGTTTTGTAAAAAGCTTGGTTTGCTATGCTAGCTTGAAATTGAAAAACTAGCCTCGTGAATCCTATGATTTAAATTTAGGTTCATTAAAATTTGGCTAAGACGATATAAAACGTTTAAATGTACTCAAAACAATATATTCATATTTAAAATATCAGGCAGAGTTAGAATTAAAAATATCGGCAGCGCAGATATTCCAACAGCACTAAGTAACAGGGAGATAGTTCACACACAAACGGTATAATTTAAAAAAAAAACAGCAATAAATTAAAAAGAATGTAGCGTCACAAAATGTTGAACAATAAAGTTGCAAATTGCCCCCCCGGGCGTCGAACTCGAGCCGCGCTGCAATGAGCTGTAAAATTACCCCGCTGATACCATCGCCGTATTAAATGTTATGCAGATCATATTTGGGGTGCGATTGATCAAATTAAAATGTGCCAAAATTATGTTTAAGAGGATCGTAAAGAGTTTTGATAGCCTGCGCGGGAAAACAATTTAAATTGTTTTGATCATTATCGTTTATCTTTTACTGAATATTTTTGTTATTGAATAATTAGATTGATAATTTGGTTTTATATAAAAAATAACATAATCTCACGCTTTTTATTCCCCGAACGGTTAGGCAGATGCACGAGCTCAAGAGCAATAAAAATGTGAACTTATATTTTGTTTAAGGTGTTTATAACTCTCCTTCAAAACCAGTTCAAATAGAACCATTAAATAAGGAAAACTTAAAATGTAACTTATTTTAAAGATCCTACGATTGATCTTCTTTAGCAACAAATTTATTTATTTTTTATAATAAGTAATGATAACTAAAGGCATTACTTAGTTAAGAGCCAGTTTACAGCGATGCTAGCGCCATTTGCGAAAAAAATTATAACATCTTCTAAACTAAGACAAATATCAAAAATGTGGCATAGTATGACACTAGATAATGTATCCTAGTATTTTTAAGGCACATTTTTATAGCTTTTCGGGTAGCTACCAAAGAAATCTACAGAGTACTTTTAGCAACACTTTGTAGATTTCTTTGGTCTTTAACCTAAAAGCTATACAACAGTACTCTAAAAATACTAGGCTACATTATATAGTGTCATACTGTGCCACATTTTTGATATTTGCCTTAGTTTAGAAGATATGAATTTTTTACGCGAATGGCGCTAGCATCGCTGTACACTGGCTCTTAAATGCTTTTTCAAGAATCCGTTAAGAGAAGGTCTCCTAATTCGATTAACGTCGACTTAGAGTGACTCTGAGGACGTTTGTATTTTAATTCGATTTAAAATCACTTAATTTTAATCTAGGGTCACGGCAAATCAAATTACTTCTAAAATGTGATTTATGAACATAAACTCTACCTATTAAAACAATAAAAACATTTCTTTTATAATTTAATTTTATGAGAACCGGTTATTTAAACTAGCGTTCAAATGGCGTAATGATATCGGAATGTTTTTTTACTGACATGAAGTAATAAAATAATGACTTTTAGAAATACCTATTAAATAAACTAACAACATATTCATAATATTTGAATTAACAGAATATTTGAAACAGAAAATACAAGTAATTAAGTCTCTTCGGGAGCTTACCGGTGGGTATGTCCCTATCCCTAGCACTGCCGGTGCGCGCATTTGTCGTCGCGACTGATCCAGCGAATTATATTCCAATCAAGATCCTGATTTAATATTCAGCAGTTCCACCCCCCGCGCTACCCCCCGCGGCACCCCTCCCTGCCCGTTCATCAAAACGCATCAAAAGTCCATCAGTGCGCATCTATCACGAACCCTCGCTAGTGTTTTGACTCGCAGACTTAAGATCTAATTATTTTACAATGACTGTTATTATTAAAAGTTTTGAATGGCTGCGGCCGACGCCCGCCCGGCCCGCAGTGCGCTCTAATGTTATTACAGAGGGTGCAATCGCTTTTGAAGTTAAATTGGTCATATTTCTTAATAGTCAAATCAGAAGCGTCAGAATAGTCTTTACCATTCTGTTTAATAAAAACACGTAAACTAATACTTTGAGGTATCGGTAATGAGCTTGAATTAACGGGCTGTTTAATATTACAAAAGCCAACCTACATAGAAATAATACATGTCGCAATAGATAAGATATAAAGAGATTCGATTAAATTTAAAATTTTCATACACTTTTCAAGTAGGTATTTACAACCCCCGCTCGCTGTAAACCTGAGGGACGCTTGTAAGCCCTCCTTCGTCACCTCATTAGGAAAAACCCAAATCCGTTGCGCCGATAAAAGTGATAAAGCTGACAAACGGCCGCGCACATTTACATCACTTTAAAGCGTGATCCATCTCAGCCGAGCTATCTGCGTCGTTAGTGGACGCCGCCCTTTACAGCCGCGATCAGATCATGTGGGGTGAGCGAGTGAGTGTGCATTTTGCACTCACTTTTGACATTAATTAAAACGGTTGTTTTAGAAATAAAGTGCAGTGTATTATGTAGGTGCTTTATCTATACCAATATTATAAAGAGAAAATATTTGTTTGTTTGTAACGAATAGGCTCCGGAAATACTGAACCGATTTGAAAAATTCTTTTACTGGTAGGAAGCTCCATTAACCCCGAGTGTCATAGGCTATATTAGATTTTCAAAAAAATTAGGTATCCTTACCTAAACTCAAATAATATAACCCAAGGTGCAATATTTTTTTCGTTGTTTACATATTTTGACAGGTGGTTTGTTGTTGTTGTTTGTTTTTTTAGCCATTCTGCGCAGGCAAAAGAACATAGTCTATAGAGCCAAGTCTTTTGTAGTATCTTATATTCTATGGCGTAACGAAGTAAGCCGGGAAAGCTCGTACTTCATAGAACGAGGCCTAATGATATAAATTAAACCAACTATCCTATCTTGATTTAAAATGAAAACTTTATGAAAACAACAACCCAATCGTAGTCGTTACGCTACGCGACTACGTGACTACGCGTCAGCTACGGCGTAGTCACTATAAAATTGGCTACGGCGCGGCGTAGCAAAAGCACAAAATGGTTGGATACTTTATGCTTTGTATTATTTTGGCATACCTACCTACCTAGGTTACATAGTAGTACACTGGAGCAGTAAGTTGATGCTAAGCTATCAGTTACTAAATTCCGATATATTGCAAACCTTCCAAAACACAATGTATGCTCCAAAACAAAAGTAGAACTACAAAGTTTAATCCGTCGAGTTATCGCTAGTGCTAGTCGATCGTAAAATTAAGTTAGAGCTGGCTCCACTCGTGCTGCTATGTCGATGGAGACATTGTCGCGCTCCGCTGCGCCGGACTGCGACTAATCAGTGGGGGCCGTGTTTGAAGCTCTAGGGCTGTCTACTAAACTATTGTCGTAAAAGACACGCTATTTTAGAGATATAGACATAGAAAGATATATTTGCGCACACAAAACATACAATAATAAATTACACACTAGTTAAAAAAGACAAAAAAAAACAAATAATGAAATAAAATTAACAAATATATTTAAAGTGTTGTGGGCGCAAAATGGCCCTGACTCAGCTTATGTTGCAAGCAATGCAACGCTGATGATTCTGCCAGAACCATGGTATATATTTCTTTAAATTGTTTTTAATGGATCAAAAATAACATTCCATAAATAAAGCAGAGATTTTTATGCAACATATTTTATGCCTCAAGTCCTATTTTTCAGTCATGGGTTTCTGCGGGAACAAAAATCATTCTGATTATTTTATTTAACGTTTTTTTTAAACTACCACTAACTACTATATCAATAATGTTATAGAAAAGGACTCTTTTTGGACTTTATTTGATTTTGATAAGTTTTCCTTGGTTTCGTTTCCACTTATAGTAGAACAACCCATATAAAGCATACATTTCATTAATACGAGGTGGATTTTGTCGACAGCCCTAGTTGCATCTGAGCGGAGGGTTGCGCAGGTAATTAGGTTACGTCTAATGTATTGCGCGTTCGATGATTATTGAACTGTTGGTGTTGGTTCTGTTAAATGGAGACCGAAACTTAATGTCTTGTCCTATTTGTTGTTGCTAAATGGAGTGACTTTTAGTTTAATTACATTAAAGTAAACACTAACTAATGAAAAACGCTCAAAGTTAAATAATAATAACTTATTACTCTCAGAGCCCCTAACTAGGAAGAAACTTGTATTTAGGGTGCCCGAAACATATACATAGATGAACAATACATCTAGACCAGGAAACAAACATCGATATTAATCATAACAATGTCCACCACTATCGGGAATCGGGAGTCTACATCACTGCCAATTGAGCCACGGAGCAGTAGTCTGGCTAGGTGTGTAGGAAGCAACGAAAGCACCAATAGAAAACTATTAGAACGTCCATGCTAAAACAGACGAGCGAGCCGTGTCGTCGACAAGAGAGGCGTCACGCGGCGTCGTCTGTACGAGCCTTAAAGCATCATATCCGCAGAATCGCTTCATCACGGCCACACCCCCGCCCCTGCCCCGCGTCGTCCGCGCCTCACCCCTCTCTCCGCAGCATTAGCATCACAAAGCGGCCGCAGATGCAGCCCGCGCCCGCGCCCGCGCCCGCGCCCGCGGCCGATGCTGTTTATTGAGAATTAATACAGATTTGTCTGACGGTTATTCACCGAATTATACGGGATTTAGTTTTGTTTTCTCACAAATTCAATTATTTTTTTACTTGTTGTTTTTTTTTTGGTGTGCAACTATGAGGGGACGAAACATTATTTTTATTGTTTTTTTTTTTTCTTTTTTTTGTATAAATATAGTTACAACTCATAAACCGAAGAAAAAGATATAAAATGTATTTTATAAATTAATTATACGTGCCAGGCGCAAAGATAACATGCTAACAAGAAAACATTAACTGCCATTCCATTTAAATGCCATTAAAGCATTAATAATGGATGTCAATCTGGACTTTCGCCGACTATAATACATTGTCATTCCACTCTCATGTTTTTGCAATCTCCCACCTGGCTGGAGATTAAAACACTTCTCATTCAGTAACGCACCGCGCTCCCCGCCCGCTCCAGGCATGAGCTTGCTATAAAGAGTACGGTACTTTGCCTTTTTCTTTATGTGACATTGAACTTCAACTCAAACATCATTTGAAACACTCTACGATGAACTATTAAAATAAAAACTAGAAGCTGCCACGCGGTTTTTCCCGCGCAGATTTATCATAAACACAAAAATTCAGTTTTTTCCCGTTCCCGTAGGAATTTCGGGAAATCCTTTCTTAGTGCTCACCTACACTCCCAAAGGAATCCACGTGCAAAATTTCAGCCCGCTACGCCCAGTAGTTTTGGCTCTGCATTGTCTGTCAGTCAGTCAGTAACGGAAGAGTTTTATATACATTGATTTTGTAATGTCTTGATTAATCACGGATAACGGAGCGCTGATGTCACTACAAGCATATTCTCGTCGGATGGAATGAAAAGTAGAATATAATACTCTGGCGTAAAGATATTCCGCTTCTGGTTTCGTTATAACCCTCGCTTGTTCAAGTTTCAAGCCATTATTGAAACCCTTGAAACTCTCACAGCACTCGGGTTCGAACTTGAAACCCTCATACATAATACCTAACTTTACGCCCTTGTATATAATGTACTGTAAAACGTAATCAAAAACACTTTTTAACCGACTTCAAAAAAGGGGGTTATCAGTTTGACCTGTATTTATGTATGTTTGTATGTATGTATGTTTGTCCGCGATTATCTCAAGTTTGGCTGAACCGATTTTGATGCGGTTTTCACAGAAGTATTGTTTACATTCAGGAGAAGGTTTTAGTACCTATTTTAACCGACTTCGAAAAAGAGGTAGTGCTCAGTTGATGTATGTGTCAGTATGTTGAAGGCGGTTCCTTTTTTGTAAAAAAATAATTATGTTATTAAAATAAGTTAATAAAGACTTTTTTGGCAAAACGTAAGATAACATCTCGTTCAATATCTTATACTAAAGAACAATCGAAGCGACGTCGATGACGCAATGATTATCACATACAAGATTTTAGTAAAGTAAGAATATGAAAACACATGAAGCTAGCACCACATGTACGGGGGCCGTGGTGCGCCCCCCTTCTACCTACTACCCCTCACTCCACCCCCTCAGCACTCCATTGGCCCCGAGATCCCGAATCCCGAAGATCCCGCAATAAAAATGCAAATGGCGGTGTCAACAAGGGATCCCGGCTTGTATCAATCACGCCGCTTATTACGCCGGGATCCCCGCGGCTCACCGTTTATTGTTTCTGAGAGGGATCGGAAGATGTAGCGAGTTGCGAGCGAGCTCCGTTGTTTGTCTGTTTTGTATGGATAAATTGATTTTTGTGGGCTCTTCATTCCTTTACTTGTATAGTAAAAGAAAAAGTTTTATTGAAATATCGCTATTTGTCTGCAAATTTGCAGTACGGCACAGATAATATTGACTCTGGTAGAATAATTCGGTAGGATAGGTACCTACTTATAAACAACTAGTCGACCCGGCGAACTTCGTACCGCCTAAACTATTAATGTTTTGTGCATGTGTTATACTTATAAACCTTCCTCTTGAATCACTTTATCTATTAAAAAAAACCGCATCAAATTCCGTTGCGTATTTTTAAAGATTTAAGCATACATAGGGACAGACGCGGGAAGCGACTTTATTTTATACTATGTATTGATGAAGAGTTATACTTCTATATTTGAAAGCAAACTAAACACCGAAATGGAAAAAATTGAATGCTGGAATAGCAATTTTCACATTGCTTCAAATCAAGTTCACATATCATAACCTGACCAATAATAATAATCCACATTTAACATTCAATTTATATTTAAAAGACAGATCCGTTAATAAGTAAGCTGTCGGATTAATAATTTCTCAATTAAAATTAATATAATCTAGGTCATAATGTCCGCTCCGCAGATTTAACAAGTCAATTATACGGCGGCCCACGCGGCCCTTTATCAGGCCCTTTATGGCCAGGAGCTGAGCCGTGATAACCTCATTATATTAAACGTTTTATACTAAAGCCTTAAGGGTTCTGTAGGTCGTTCAGGAGGTATAAAAGAACAGTTTTATCTCACGAGTGCGGTGAGCCACGCTTGTGTGCATGCACCTGCTGCACCGCTGTCTCTTTCTGTCGGCCGGTGACAAGAGAGACGCATGCAAAGACAGCGTGCATGTACACTTACACACACAAGCGTAGCTCACCCGTGCTCGTGAGATACAACCTCTGTATGGAGATGGATCAAGCAAAGAAAGGGAACGTTAGCTGTCTTCCACGACAGATCTCTAAACCCTTTAACTGAGGTATTAAATATTAATAAAGTATTTATCAGAGCGGCCGCGGTGCCGAAGTGACATTTCCTGCACCGGGCGACTTAATCGCTTTTTTACCACTCAATTAATCGAAACTTGTTGCGATGACACTCTTTTAAATTAATTAATTAGTTGATAAGTTGCAGCGCTACCTCGCCGCGGACTGGATTTACTTTTTCAACTTTTTTTCACATGCACGACTCAACTCGTGAAGTAAATTTAAAAATGTCTACTAAATGTAGACCGACTCAAGGCTTTACATCTCCGTATTTATATTACCTGACACATTTTTGGTCGGCTAGAGCAAAGAATCAATTTAAAAAACCGCTAATTATAAATGAACTATAGGAAAAATTTACAATCTTAATAAGCAGCCTTATTTCGGGGGATTTAATCATGACTATATTTTCAGTTTTACAGCTTAGGGTCATGAATTACACAGTGCATGTAGAGATGCTACCTGTTGTTCAACCATAAAAGACAATAAAATTAATCGACCTCTTCCATCTAGTCGCAGCTGCGGATTTGCAAAATCTAATGATTATCCGCGACTGCCGCTAACGAGCGATGCCGAAACTGTCGCGATAACGCAGAGCAAACACGTCGCTCCCGGCCGCAGGTGCACGCCGAAATCAACCTTACTGACACGAGTTAAGGCGCAGTCGTCTCGCTGAAAGATTAATAGGGCATAAAAGTAAGATAATACAATATACAAGGAGACACGTTGTTAACCGTCGCGCTCCGGGCCGTGCTGACAGACGCCTTGCATCCCACTCTATCAGTTTCCCGAGCACTAGCTTCGTCTCGCTTCTGCCGTTTCAATTATCCCGGTAATCCCTCAATTAGGTCGACAGATGTCGCCGTCTTGTATGTAAGTTTAAAGTACGGTCTGCAAAACCAATTACCTCGGTGTTGATCGGCGCAGGTCTGTACTAGCAGGAGAAAGATGCCAGTTTTGAATATAAAAATTGCCGTAGTTCAAGCAGCTGGTATATTAAAGTTAATTAATAAAATTATTAGAAATTTTTGTATTGTGCCTTATATTATTTTGTTTGTAAAATTCAAAAATTTAACTGATGCGGTTGATACTTATGTAGTAGTTCAGTTACTTTCTTATAGTTTAATGTCATATGGATTGCTTCTATGGGGAGCAGCTGATATTAACACAAAGTTTTAGAGAGCATTATTATACAAAATTTTCTCATAAATATTATTTTTCAGTTTCATACAGATAATAATAATAAAAATACACGCCTTTAAAAGTTTTTGGTTAAAGACAGACCTTGTTTACAATTCAATAACATTAAATTGTTTTCAATTTGTCTGAGATGACGTCCCCAGATTTATATACGTAATCCGGTCGCCAGATTTTCGAGAATACTTTATCTTGCTAGATAAGATAGATTAGTCCGGTATTTTTAACAATATTTTTCTAATGTTTCGTTAACAGTCCTCTTCTTTGAAAATTCAATTTTGATAAAATAAGATTTCTAGTTTAAAACTGTAAATTAGACAGAGAAAATTATAAGGTAAAGAAAGTGGCATCTTGCTTTAAGGTATTTTAGCCAGTGCATCGTCGACACATATTTTTTATTTCGGACATGGTTTACAAGATATTAATTGCACCATATTCGCTTTTTACAAATCACAAAACAGGTATCCGACTATCACTCAATCGTTGCATATAAAAAAAATCTCAATTAGCTGAACATGAATCGATAAATATCGAATACCGATCTATTCGAGATCAGAAGCAATCGATTAGGAATCAAATTAAAACGTTTGACATTGAGATCAGTACGGTTCACGTATCAAACAAACGCGACGCTCTCACGCTCGCCGCGGCCGATCCATCTATCATACGACATTAATGAAATCGTCGCGAGCTACCGGGCGCGCCCAACAATTACCACCGGACACTAACCTGGCCTTAACAAACGCCTTTCAACTTGCCAGCGCAATTACAACTCTAGGATTAATAGGCATTTGGCAAAAATTTGAATAGAGACGTTAGTCATTCAGTCATATTGAAATTGGAACAAATTTGAATTTTGACAGATTTAAATGTCAGCTCAAAATAAAAAGGCAGTAAGCCATATTTCGATGGTTTTTCAAATTGAATCTTTCTCTATCTGGCCACGGTAATATTTGGAGGACTGCGTGAGACAGCGGTCGGCGGCGGCTTTCATCTGTCAGGCGGACGGACAGCCGCGATCGAGTGATATATTAATTCGTGATCGTATTAAGATAAAGATTATTTGGTGCAAGTTAATTTCCTAGTTTGGACACGTAGCTTAGTGGCTTGTTTAATTATTTTCTGGTGATAAGCTAGATGAATTTTTCTTAATTGCTCTTAAAGGTTATGTTAATTCCGATTGGTGATAATATTTTTGAGCAGGAACTTATATTTTTTAATCTTTTATAATATATTTTACCAAGAAGTTTTCTTTTTACTTAATGAATCAAACCGAGAATCACCAGTAAAAAATAGACATATAGCATTTTTCCTACAAGTTGTATCAAATAATAATGAAACTAATATTATCGCATCAGATATCGAACGGAGATAACATTATGTGCATAAAGAAGTAGTCTCCTCTCGGGGTAATGTTCATGTTGTGCTAAAAGACGCTCGAGGAGCCAATACAAAAGTCATTAGTGTCATAACAAGGCATTATCGATCCCGCAGCCGGCGCGCGACATATGTGTCGACTTGCGACCCCCACTCCTCCCGCAAGGGGTGGGGGGAGGGACGGACTCAATATGTGGAAATAATAATTTTCATATTCATTCCTTTGTTTGCTCGAAAAGTTGATTTTTTCGCGTTACGGCAGTTTGCGCGGAGCGGAGGTCGGGGCGGTTTGCTGGCGTATTGTTCGAAAACTAATTTTGGCTGGAAACTGCTATTATTGGCTTACACTCATTGAAAACAAATAATTTCCAATGAACACCATTGGCTCCTTATATCTGATTATTATTTCATTCTTTATCAAAACTTCCATAACTCTTTATTAAAAAGCTTTTGTTAGTTTTCAGTTAATCGACACAAATATCGATAATTCTGGTTCATCAGACAAGGTTCATGAACATCACTGGTTAAGAAATGCTGACGCTAAGTCTTCAAAAGAATTGATTCAGTGAATCACCCGGGGCGGGTGCACGACCCGGGCATTATTCACATCTGGGTATACTCATTTTACAGTCTGAGTCCATAAAAATCAATTGAAAGACAGCAATAATCATATTAATAGTTTCAGTCATTTCATAAAAAAACTTTAAGATACCTACTTACTCTGCTACTGAAGGTACCTATTACCTATATTAAATTAATTCGAAAATTTCCTTTTTTAATTTATTAAATTTTAATAATAAGAATTAAAATGTTTTTTTAACTATAAGTTCTGAAACACCACTCACTCACTTAAATACAGAATTGAAGTACCCACTTTAGTTCAATAATATGTCTTTTAATGAAATTTAATTTAATGTTGTCCTCTTTTAGCAACAAACAGTAATACTTAAAACATTCTAAACCTAGATATACACTTATATACAAGTATTTACAAAAAATTATAATAAATAATAAAACACATACTTAATTATAAATAGAACACTGCTTCCAGATCACCACCACCCGGCGGCACGGTGCCCAGCAGGCTGGCTGCATTGCCACGTTGAATGGCCAGGCTGATGCGCTGGCCCAGGTATGAGCCAGCCCGCTGAACACCAGTATGGTCGATTAGGCGCGCCGACAACTCTTTGTATAGGCGGCGCGCCTCCGGTCCCCATGGTCCGAGCGTCTCCACCCCAAACGGCACAAACTCATATTGTTGTCCGATAGATGCGTATTTGCGCCGTTTGAGGTCTTCTGCTGCCGCAGCTGCCGCACCAGCGCCAGCCGAGCTCCGCTGGACATGGCAAGCCGCTAGAGTGTCGACGCAGGTAGCGTCCCACACCAACGGCCTGCCATGGCTCCAGGGAATGACCGTCATACCATCGGGTCTTTTTCCATCGTCACGCAGTAAGCCATTCGGTTCCAGAATGGCTGGTACGTTGACGGTGGCAAAAGCCCGACGGATGATATCATTTAGGCTGGCATGGCGCGACCAGCGGCCTGCACTCCGAAAACAAGACAAACCATGGTGCCCTCGGTTGTCGACCATATCCCCGCAGTGGCAGCGATGTGGAACGCAGGTCCTTACTCCCAGCCTTAGACAAACCAAACCAAGTACCCACTTTTGAATTTAAAACCAATTAAATAAATAAAAGCCAATTCATAATATCAATATCACCTAACAAACGTTCGTCGTACCCCCCCTGATAACCCGGCCCCTCTCACCCCCTCAGGGTTCCATCTAACCGACATGTAGCGGCGGAGGAGTGTTATGTACACAACAGCGTGCGGAGTAAGAACTTTTCCAATAACACCCGTCGGTTCATAGCGTACACTGCGGGCCAGAGAAAAGTGAACAATTTGTTTTAGTTTTAGTTGAATAAAAAAGTTTAGCTACCTACCACTCCTGAGTTTATTTATATGCATTTATCATAAAGAATATGGCTTGTTCCGACCAATTTTGTTATTTTAGTAAAGTAGACAGTTTTTTTTAAAGCGTATTTGTAAGAAATTTTTGACAGACGTATGTATTTTTTTTAATGCAGCTCTAGTTTTTCTGTCCTTTTTCTATTTGCACATTAGGAAGCATACCGTCTGACTCAACTTAATACACATGTGTACCATGTTCAATATTATGAGGTTCCAGATAAAACCGCGAAATTTTAGAGCGAGAAGATTAAAGGTGTACGACGCTACGCTCAAATTATTTCTGAGCGTAGGACGCTTTACTTTTTTTAACGTAACCTCAAGCACAAAATCGTTACGTCCTTGTAAACTATATTGTTTTTTTAATATTTCGAAGTAGTAGTTAGATTGTGTGCTAGCTAAGTCTGCGCGCAATAAAAATATGAAACAATAAACAAGCAATCAGTCTATTTATTTTATTTTATTGACGGATGAGTAACTGAAAAACAACTGAAGAGTTGTTCGGTATCCCTGGCCGGCAGTGCTCGCTGTGAGCCGCGATACTATAGACTGCAATATAAGGTGCGACAGACATGGCGCGCAGTTTTAAAGTTATTGCGTCTAAGTCGGCGCCGATACAGCTCGTGCACGTCTCTTCAATACTTGTCTCACTTGAGTTGAGAAACTAGTTGTGATTTGTTGGAGAATTATAACTCAGCGTTACTTACTTATCTCTACGGAGTTGAAGAATAAAAACTTTTACCAAATATAACATGGCGCTCTTTGATCTTTAAAGACAATTCAACTAATCAATATTTAGCTAAACCAAAGCACAACAACACATCCCTTAGTTAAATTGAATAAATACATTTAAAATGATATGAGGGGCTAGAATTATTAAAAAGTTAATTATTATTAATAACTAGAGGCTGCCCCGCGGTCTCACCCGCGCAGATTTCTCATAACACAAAAAATTTTTCCCGTTCCCGTGGGAATTTCGGGAAATCCCTTCTTAGTGCTCACCTACACCCCCCAAGGAACCCACGTGCCAAATTTCAGCTTTCTACGCCCAGTAGTTTCGGCTCTGCGTTGTCTGTCAGTCAGTCAGTCAGTAACGGAAGAGTTTTATATTTATTGATATGTTATATTATCTTTCTCTATGCCTCGCCAAAAGATATTTCCAGTCACAAAAATCAATTCTACTCCCCCCCTACCTCCAACAAAAGCAATGCAATCAACAACACAATAGACAACAGCATCATCTACTATCGCTACGTTTTCCACGTCCTTTATTACGACTCTTGTATGTACTGAGCAATCATCGGCCGAGCCCTTACGACGCGCGTCGTATAAAGCTGGAACGATCGTCGGAGGACGTGACCGCGTGACGGAGCGACGCGACTCTCGTGACGGCGCACTGAAGACATTTGAGAGCGTGTTACAATAAAAGTTACAATGTTACAAATAGCTTCTTAGATGTGTGTTTCATTTTGTGTCGACATTTTTTTATATTATTACTAGTCGACCCAGCGAACTTCGTTCCGCCTGACCTTTAAATATTTTCTGCATGTACATATTTTGTACACATAGATCTTCCTCTTGTCTTGTATAAATATCTTTAAAATAAAACCCGCATCAAAATCCGTTGCCTAGTTTCAAATATTAAGCGGAACAAACAGCGGAAGAGATTTTGTTCTAAACTATGTATTAATAAAGAGTCTGTAGTGTCCCACTGCTGAGTAAGGCATACCCCCCCCCCCCCCCCTCTTCTTCCATTCCTCTCGTCCTCGGGTAGTGTGCCTTTAGTTCATAAATACGGCATCCAGCTAGTCGCTCCACCTTTATTCGGGCTACCACAGCGCCTATTCTCGTCTTTTGGTACTAGGTCTCCCTCTCAGATTATCATTATGGGCTTCCGAGTTTGTCGTAATAGCCACTTAGGGCAGGCGGGTTGGTGATAACATGTGGCTCAGCAAGTATTTGGACAACTGCTGCCCGCTCTTCAGATGATCCAGAGATGGCGTGGTGGTATTCTATGCCACGCCACCAGACAACAAAGTTTGTTTGTATTTAGACACACACACACAATACAGACACATAGTACATATTCAGAGATACAAAAAGGTAAGGTAGGTTAAAGTATTTTTATATGTAGACTAGTTGACCCGGCGAACTTCGTACCGCCTAACCTTTTGCTATGTTGCTCATGTATTATACTTATAAACCTTCCTCTTGGATCACTCTATCGATTACAATAGCTGCAACAAAATCCGTTGGATAGATTTAAAGATATAAGCATACATAGGGACAGACGCGGGAAGCGACTTTATTTTATACTATGTATTGATGATATTGATATTGTGGGTGCAAAATGGCTCCGACTCAGCATGTGTTGCAAAAAATATTTCCAACTAATCTGCCTCATTCACGCAGAAGCTACCGTGTGAAACCTTCACCTTTCTTTTTTCTTTAACAATCAATTTATCCCAATTTCTGCACACAACAAGTAGCTCGCCCACTGCGGCGTCAGCTATATATTTACGAGCGCCGCCCGCGCCCGCCGCCGTGTGTCGGAGGCTTTATGGCGCCTTATTAGTTTTTATTGCCCATTAATTTCTGCTGAAGTAGTTTGTCTATTAGTACTTCCACTTGCCTTTATTAGAATGTAACCAGCCTTGTTAACTTCTAGGGGTCGTATTCTCTTATTAAAAAAAACACAAAAACTCATTACTACGATAACTATGACGATGAGACCGCGCAAGAGTGGGAGGAATGGAAGAAGGGGAGGGAGGCCTTTGCCCAGTAATGGGTCAATACAGGCTTCTAATAAAAAAGTTATACCTCTATGTTAATTGTTAAATTTTACGTTTTTTTTTAATTCTGTAAACAAAAAATCTTTAGAAAAGCTATTTAGGATCGCTGACTAGCTCTAGTCAATGCCATATAACAGTCTAGTCTATGGAGAAAGAACAAGACAGTACCTTGTGCCTACTATATTAAATGAATTAGGTACCTGTTTCATTGCGAACTCTAGAAAGTGTATCAAAGAAAACATACAAAAAATATTTAATACATGAGCTTTTTAATCAACTAGTTCACACTTAATTACCTTAACTAACTTTAAGAATTGTAAAAGGATTAAATAATAATTATTAGGTAACTAATGTATTTAATTTAGAGAGCACTCTCTGCCAAAAAACTGCTCTGTAGTTTGGCGGATATTATGTTTAGTATTTTCTTGTAAATTATGAAATGAATAAACGCTTTATTTATTTATATTTATTTAGTAAAAAAGGATGTCAAACAAAATAGGAGAATGCGACCCCAGTAGTAGTTGTACGTAGTATTTCAGATTAAAAGCAGTATTAGGAGTGTTTAAAAAACGTAACTCAAAACTCCCAGATCCCTTAACTAGGATAAACTTGTACTAGTCCTACCCACCTGACCGCGACGCGTGCCTCCATTAATTTCCTGTATCATCTGAGTCCATTAATAACGGGACTTATCTGCGGCTAATCTCGCGCTCATTCCCGCTTTCCGCGGCAAGCTTTTTTTTCTGTTAAAAAAGCCGAAGCTGCGTGTCTGATTTATTGCCTGGATTTAAACAATGAAACAGACCCCACTTGCATGGCCAATCGATATTCAAAAAGAAAAAAGTATCTATAAAAATGTAGTTTTTTTTTGTGTCCCAATGCTGCTAGGCTAAGAACTTCCTTCTCTGTGTCCACGAGTCCTTTTCCGTCGGATAGATAAGAAATATGAATCAATATCATCACGCCATCTGCTTCTTTGCCGGCCACATTTTGTCTTCCATCTATCAAGAGTATTCAAGAGTGCATTATTGTTAAAAAAAAATATGGAAATAACAACAAATAACCGAAAGAGAGATAAAAATCAACAGTAGTTTAAAAAAACCGCAATGCTTGCAAACTTCACGACTTGAATAAGATAAAATAAATCCAATTTCATCGGAATTTCCCGCCCCAGCGCGTCACGGCAGTGGCGTCCCGCGGGCAGTTTTCAATTTGTTGCGGGAGGCTTATCGGTGCCGATACGTTATGATGTTTGAAGGGGGCGCTGCTGTCGAGGGCGGCCCTATACATACAACACAAAGATACATACTTATTTTGGGCTACACTTCAATACATAGTATAAAAAAGATGCTTTCCGCGTCTGTCCCTATGTATGCTTTAATCTTTAAAAATACGCAACGGATTTTGATCAAGTTTTTTTTAATAAGATAAAGTGATTTAGGAGGAGATAAGGCGGTACGAAGTTCGCCGGGTCGACTAGAATGTGATAAAAGGCGATATATCCTAAACACATTTTAAGGCAAATTTACCTGATTTTTTTAATACAAGGACAACAAGCGTCTGCTTTCAAAACAAACCAGGTACTTTAAATGTAATTCCTTGTCATCAAACGAGGGAATCCCTTTAATCATCGTTTAAAACAGAACAAACCAAGATGCTAAGGGCGCGTGTACACTGCGTAAGTCCGCAATTTAAATTTAAATGGTGCGGGCGCGTGGCGGCGCTCGCAGCACGCGTGATGGACGATAAGGGTGGATTGAAAACGAATTAAACACTAATTCGGGAAATCATTCGTTTATAATACCAAACATAAAAGGCAAAAGACACAATAAAATGTAAATTGTGCTTTTTTTTATAATGGAGAATAGTTATTTTACTAAGCATTACGCAAACTTTGTATTAGATGAAATTTTATTTTCTTACATATTATTTGAATCTACCTTTTTAGAATTAGAACCTTTGCAATAAAAAAATTGATAAAACACAAGATACTAAGTACATTTAAAAAAAAAAGGTATGTAAAGTTTTATTTATAAACAGTACAATATAAAGTATTTGCGGTAATCTATACCAATATTATAAAGAGGAAAGATTTGTTTGTTTGTTTGTAACGAATAGGCTCCGGAAATACTAAACCGATTCGAGAAATTCTTTCACTGGTAGGAAGCTACATTAACCCCGAGTGTCAAAGGCTATATTAGATTTTCAAAAAATATAGGGATCCTTACCTAAACTCAAATAATGTTACCCAAGGTGCAATATTTTTTCCGTTGTTTACATATTTTGACAGGTGGTTTGTTGTTGTTTTTTGTTTTTTATTCGGCAATTCTGGGCAGTCAAAAGAACAGTCTATAGAGCCAAGTCTTTTGTAGTATCTTATATTCTATGGCGTAACGAAGTAAGCCGGGACAGCTCGTATTACATATTATTTGAGCTTAGTAAATTAGTACCTGATACAATGCTATTCGTAATTTCAAAGATTTACTTAATTAGAGTCAAACAAATTGAGTGTCGATGTCGTACAATTTAAAAAACGTTGTCTCATGACGACGGACGGTATGAGGGTTGATGAAACCCGCCGATAAGGGGGGATTACATGCGCGGCGGGCGGCAGCGGCGGCGGCGGTGGGCGCGTGCCTTTACTTTAAAATGTAAGCCGCAATTTTGACGCGATGCAATCGTGGCTTTCAGGACTTTGCATTTTGAGGCCTCTTTAGCAGAAAGCTTGTTTTGTGTTTACTTCTGCTGCGTTGTGTTGTGTTTACTTATTTCAATTAAGATATATTTTGAAGACATCATGGCAAACTGAAATAGGTCGAGCTCGAGAGTATTCTGAAATAAATTACTACAAGCAAGACAATTCAATAAAGTTTGTTCATTAGTGAAAACGAAAGCGTGACAAGAAAAATTAAAACTGCAAAAAATAACGGTGCCGGGTGGTACGAAAAAAAAAACAAATTTGAACGAAAAAAAAAAGGGAAAGCAGAGATTAAATTTTAAGAGGTCTCCTGCAAATTAATTAGCGCGAGGTGACGCCGCCGGGATAAAAATTACAACGAAATTTTCTTTAATTATGTCTGTCTCGGGGGGTGTAATTAGAACCTCCCCCCTCCAGCCACCCCGGTACCCCACCGCGGCCCCTGCGGCCGGACCTGGGCGGGAATTGCGGACTCTTTCATTATTGTTTTTCTATTCTATTAAGTGATACAATTTGATGTAATTAAATAAAACAGTGGAAAATTAACTTGTAAACGTATATTCGAGTATAGTCTTGAAAGGAACAGGCGCAAGAGTGTAAGGCGGGAAATTACATTACGTCACATTGACATTTAGAATAAAGATGCGTTCAGAAATCTTCTAGTCGTTCAGAAATTTTTATGTTTAATTCACAACACAATTAACTACGGCAAGTATGCTTAAAAAAGTTTCTGTTGAACATTCAATCAAATATTTAATTTTTAATTCATTTTATCTATTGCAAAAGTATCAATTGAAATTAAAGTAATTTTCAGGGAATTCAGGTCAGCAGCGTCCTTCCTGCCAAGCGTGGCGATTTTGGCTAAAACCCACCACAATGTTTGTCCTTGCGATGATCTTTGGGGGAGGCCTTGCCTGGGTCCAGCCAGTGTACCTACGTGATTTAGGCTGAGAAGATAAAAAGATGTGCAAAGATATAATGGTAGAGTGGCGGACTAGAAGGCCGTAACAGATCTGTCTATGGTTTCGTCAGCCCTAGACTGTATTACCAAAGAACAAGAGCTATTTTGCAAAAAAGAAAAACCGGAAGTGTTACGCCGACCGTGTCCGCCACTGTGCAGTTATACTCATTGTCTATTTTAGCTTCATTTGGAAGTTTAGCAGTTTACTTTTTATAAACTTACTTTTCGTAAAATTGTGCGTCTTGTCTTGTCCCATTTGTTTAAGAAAAAAAAACTGTTAGTAATTTAATTAAAAGATAAATAAAATGTTCTTAAAACTAATTGCTGCTTTTGTCGCTTTAGCTTTCATGTTATCTTAAATTACTTAAACAAGAGAAAAACACAAACATTAAAATGAGCTAGGTCACCTCCGCAGCGGGCGGGAGCATCCCACTAGCTAATGAACTCGACTTAATGGCACATTAACATTTTTACGCGCGCTTTTTAAAAGTTAAATTTAAAAAGAGAAGGGTTGTCTTGATCTTCCGCCCGCCCAGGCCGCCCGCCCGCCCAAATTGTGTATAATTCAGTTTATCGCTCAAGCATCGCTGTCTTTCTTAAATTTGCAAATGAGTTTTTTTAATAACAGCAAATTTTTGTGCCGCGGGGGCTTCTTAATCCTTCTATGATTTATCTGCGTCACGCGGCAGGATTATGAAGTTTGTTTTTATGGCTGCCCCTCGACTAGCGCGATTTGTTTACATTGCACAATGATCTCAATTACTTTGAATGTATTTAATAAAGAAACAATTATTGTTAAAACTAGTGCTTTGGCATTTCAGTTCATTGCGTAAATATACGAACGCTCACTGCCGCTAGCGCCAGCATTGTCATAAATAAAACATTGATGGCTCCCTCCATTAATCAATACACAGTGCAAAAACGGTTTTTGCATCAAACGGTGCGTGTTTTTTTGTGTATTTTTGGCGCGAGCGGCCATTAGCCGTCGCAGCGCCGCCATCTGTCAAAAAGTCCAATTTACCTCGCGCCACAAATACTTCAAACGTGCCGATACACGCGATGTATGAGTTTGCCGCGGGGTTTACAGGTTTCGGGAAACCGCGATACGATAGCTCAAACAAATGTGCTCGATCGCATCAACGGCGAACGACAAGCTGGCACACAAAATACCTATATTTGAGCAGCAAAATCAAAAAGCATTTATACAGTATAATACAGGACACCGACCCGGCAAACTTCGTACCACTTCGTACACACTCTTGAATCACTATCTATTTAAAAAAACCGCAACAAAATCCGTTCCGTAGTTTTAAAGATTTAAGCATCATAGGGACAAGCGACTTTGTTTTATACTATGTATTGATATTGATATTTTTTACCGAATCAGAAATGTTGAGATCCAGAAGAACTAAAGCCAGTTTAGTGGCAAAGATGGTCGCTGGGCAAAAATAATGTCCAGCAGTGGAAGTCTTTGGGCTGAGTCGATGATGACTAAGTACAACCCACACAACCCTGTCCACTTCAAAGTAACCAAAAAGCAAAGTACCTATTCAAATAAATCAGAGAATGACGTTAACAAAACATTTGATTCAAAGAGGCTAATTAATAATCATTTCGTCGTTTAGACAAATATAATGCGTAGATCGATATCTCATTACCGCAGAATGTGGGAAGCGAAGTGACCGGCCAAACTCATACACGGTGCCGTTACATAAGCCAGAGGTGAAGGTACATTAAATATTATCTATCTGTACATAATGGCTCTTAATATCTTTATACATAAGCTCAATGTATCATTAAATTATAATCTTTGTATTTTTTTATTTCAAACTAGAGGCTGCCCCGCGGTTTTTCCCGCGCAGATTTCTCATAAACACAAAAATCCCGTTTTTTCCTGTTCCAATGGGAATTTCGGGAAAGCCTTTCTTAGTGCTCACCTACACTTCCTAAGGAACCTACATGTAAAATATCAGCCCGCTACGCCTAGTAGTTTCGGCTCTGCGTTGTCGGTCAGTCAGTCAGTCAGTCAGTAACGGAAGAGTTTTATATATATATCAATTTCCTTGCTTCTGACACTAAATTAAATTTTTTTCGAAGATAAATAATGTTAATGTTTTGTTTTGAAAAAAATAATACATATAGGTATGCTATTACTCGTATGCGTATTATCATTAACAAAATGTTTTTATATTACAAACAAAAATATATAAATGGAACAAAAAAAAAACTTAAACCTATTCGATTTCATGAAAATGAAAAAGATGTAAGTAAGCTAAAGTCAAACATAAAAAAACCTTTAAATTGCTAACTACCACATTTTAGGTTACAATTAGGGCTAATTTTATCAAAAAGGGCTTAGCAGATAGCACCTCGTTAGTACACAAAGCGCCTCTAGTTACGCGGCGCCCATGCGCCCATATAAATAAACCATCATTATTAATCCATAGGCGGCCATACAACATTAATACTTGTGTATGGTAATTATAATTTTTCATTACAACCTCAATCGGCTATTGATGGAGTCGTTCTCACGGCGGCGGCGATTGTGTTAATGTCATTATAACGTACACGTAGCACTGCCCGGCTTACCGACGCCATCTTGGATTTTCTTTTCTTTTTTCCTATAAGCGGCATTCACATTCTCGAATTTGTTTGTAATGCAAAATATAAGATGGTAATTTTCCAGTAATACCATATCATCACCATATACATATAAATGTAGTGTAGACGGTTGTTATCTGATTCAATCACAGTATAACGGCAAAAATTATAGGTATAGATTTTTGACCATGAGACAAAATTTTGGCATAATTTAACAACTAATTTCCATGTTGTTATCAAACTATGTTACGTTGCTAAACTGCAGGTTAATAATCATTAGCATGCGCTTTATTTTATTGCCTTTACGCGGTTTCTTGCCGAGAGTGTGGGTGCAGGAACCGCCATCTTTGGCTTCTTTTATTCAGCTTCGAGCTGGCGCCACTTAGCCCATTGTACTGAAATGTCGAAACTTAATTAATTATATGTAATAATATTTATAACACAAAAACTAGGATGAGCTTGAACTGGGATAAATGAATAAGTAGCGTTATTAAAGTTTGGTCACATTATTTTTAAGTTTATTATAGTCCATATTATCATTTTGCCGTTGCATTGAACCTTGAACATATATTTCTAACTTTATATTTAGTCTTGACTAGTCGACCCAGCGAACTTCGTACCACCTAACCTTTTACTATATTTTGCATGTATTATACTTAATAAACCTTCCTCTTGAATTACTCTATCTATGAAAAAAATACCGCATCAAAATCTGTTGCGTACTTTTAAAGATTTAAGCATACATAGGGACAGACGCGGGAAGCGACTTAATTTTTTACTATGTATTGATATTATCATTTTTCTGTTGCATTGAACCTTGTACATATCTTTCTAAGTCTATATTATTTATCCGTTGCTCTCCTTTCCAATTATAAAATAACAAATTATATCACGATCACGAAATAAATCTATAACTTGCATATAATTTACTTATCCTTATCAGAACTATTCAGAACCAATGGTATAAACAACAGTCAAACAGACAGTGTGATATATAGTGCAGCGCAACCCTTCCAGAGATAGTGTCCGGTAGAGGGCGCCGCGAGACAAATGACGGCGCGCTAATGATGCTGTGTCAACCGCCATTAGCCGAGCACCGAGCACCGATAGCCGGGTCACCCTACTTCACTTCACTACTTCATTATCTTAATTACAAGCTAGTCAAGCAATAAAACACGTGTATAAATTGATATTTTTCATTAAATACAACGTACTAAATACGCATTTTAAACAATGCAAATTTGTATTTTGAGCGTACGCATAATTATCGTTTATGCAATAAAGCTTAACTTCACTTGAAATTTCATTTAAATTTATGTTATATTTTCTGTATAAGCATAGCAAAAAAACGTCTGAATGTAGATAACCTAAACTCTATTATAAAACTTCTTCTTAGACTATAAATAACATTTTAGAAATTGAACTAGTGTAAATTTCAGTCGTTTTTATCTGACTAGCTAGGTGTATGTAAGTATATCAATATCAATACATAGTATAAAACAAAGTCGCTTCCCGCGTCTGTCCCTATGTATACTTAATCTTAAGAACTATGCAATGGATTTTGATGCGTTTTTTAATAGATAGAGTGATTCAAGAGGAAGGTTTACATCATCATCATCATCATCATCATTTCAGCCGTAGGACGTCCACTGCTGGACATAGGCCTCCCTCAAGGCTCTCCATCTGTACCGATCGCAGGTGGCCTGCATCCAGCGTGGACCCGCAGCCTTGCGCAGATCATCCGTCCATCTGGTCGGTGGACGTCCTACGCTGCGCTTGCCGATCCGTGGTCTCCACTCGAGAACTTTTCGGGCTATATGACCTGCCCATTGCCACTTCAACGAGCTTATCCGCTTGGCTATGTCGGTGAACCTGGTTTCTCTGCGTATAAGGTTTTCATGTATAATAGTAATAATACATGCACAAATAGTAATAGGTAAAGGCGGTACGAAGTTCGCCGGGTCGACTAGTTATGTTATATAGTTGAAAAACTAATAATAATATAAAGCAAGAAACCTTTATGTAAAACAAAAGATAACATCAATAAACCCTCGTCAGGCGGAGGCGATGCCATAATCATGTTTTATTCCCCGAGTCGCAGAGGTGTTCAGGAGATCGCGCCGGCCGCGTCCGCGGAATATCGATGAGGCACGGACGACGAAACGGACAACAATATTCGAAAGCACTCTTTGAGAAAACTTGAAAATAATATGTTCTTATTCGTTGGTTATATATTCCGCAACATCTCTAATTATATCAAAAGAAAAATGATAAACGCGTTACCAAGTACCTTAAACATTATTTAATATCCGTATAATGCACGAAGGTTACTCTAACCGTAGCATGTCATCAATTATTCTACATTCACAACGAAAACACATTTCCAACGGCATCACAATGACGGATTATCATAACAACGGATGGTGTCTAAATTATAAAAAAAAAACACCATTCATTCAACTTATTAAGTGAAGATATTTTTATTTTTATTTATTTCGCTTCACCGACGCCACTGAAACACTATTATCCTCAATATAAGAAAGAAATAATAAATATTCACGTAATTACCCCAACCTCCCCTCTGAGCGAGCGGGAGGGGTGGTAAACCGCGTCGAAGGAGAGAGCGAGAAAAGAGTATGTTTCTAGTTGCGGCTCGAAGCTCTTAAGTAATTGAGTAGGGGCAGCATAAGTTCGGGCCAGAGAGTCGCGAGAATGATAATAGTTGCGAGTTAGGCAGTCGGTAAACAGGCATTCAGAGCGGACCAGTTCCTGCTGCGAGGGGTCGCTTTGTTACGTGCGGCGACCACTTTACTACAACGAGGGATATAAACGGATTTGTGAATGTCCCGATTGTTTTGGTAACTCGGACGCGCTCAAAACACTCTCTAAATAGACTAATATACCCTTTTTAACCTTCTTTATCATTGTTTCTTATGTTTTTATTTTAATACGGATCAAAAGTCATCCAATCCCCGGAGACAATAAAATCAAACATAAAACAGCGTCCAATGTCGCGCAGAACAGTAAAAAAATTGCAGCGCGGAAAATAAGGAGACAGCGAGCGACGCGCGACGCGACGTGCCGTTTACTTTTACGAGCTACGAATGAGGGCATCAGCATGATTGCTGAAATAGATACTCAATCAAGAGTTGTATCATGTATTATTATGATATTGTTTACAATAAGAGGAGAGACAGCATCCAAACTATCCGGGACGTCTCCTAGCGACTCCATCGTTGGCTTTGCTATGGATAGCTTTTAGGCTTTCCACTGGGGCCTCATCTCTTGTTTTAAAAAGCGCAAAAACTCATTATTATGATACGTAAAATTAAAATATCACTTTTTTGGTAGGTATTCTCTAAACAAAAAATCTAAAGAAAAGTTACTATGGATCGGCTGTTTTATGACTTTAACATTGACTTTCACTAGGGGCTAATGTGACTGTCAAAATAAGCGAATAAAGCCCTGAACCACCTCATCTCGATTTAACTTAACAAGGCTGTAATAATAATAAAAATAATATATCGCTGTTAACAAGACTTTGAATAATAAATAAAAATTAATTTGGCAGAATCTGTAAAGATGTTTGTTAAATTAATATTGTTCATAAGAGGCCAGTTGATATTCAACACAAACAGTAAACAGCAGGAAACATGAAACATGTCTTAATTGGTTGTAAGGACATAAAGCCACAAGGTACGGAACCCAAATAACCCGATACTTACAGCAGCGCAGCAATTAAGGGCGTTTATGTCGGCTGTAAACGGGACCCTAATCGGGTATATTAATGGTATCGTTACTTGGGATCTTAAGACGTTTTACATGGAACACACTTATACTGATACAAAATAATTAATTATTTGTGAATTTGATTGAAAGTCGCTAACTCAAAAAAAAAAAAAAAGTTGCATTAAGAGCCAGTTTACAGCGTTCCTAGCGCCATCCGCGAAAAAAATTTATATCTTCTAAGGCAAATATCAAAAATGTGGCACAGTATGACACTAGATAATGTAGACTAGTTTTTTTAAGGGCAGGTAGTGTTGTATAGTTTTTAAGTTAAAGACCAGAGAAAGCTACCAAGTGTTGCTAAAAGTGGCCACTTTTGACAACAATCTGTGGATAATTTTGTTTTTTTAGTTAGTACTACTTTACTGTGTTCGAATAATACTAAGCAAGATTATCTAGTGCCACATTTTTGGTATTTGCCTTAGTTTAGAAGAATTTTTTTTCGCGAATCGCGCTAGCAACGCTGTAAACTGGCTCTTAAGTTAAGTATCATTAAATTAAAACTACTGAGTAAGGTACAAAACCAAGCAACACTTTTTAAATGTCACTAAGTCGATCGTGAAACGATCTTTGTACTAATTCTCATTATTATACGGAGCAAGTGGAAATCTTGCCAAATCTTTCGTCTTTGCCACGTCTTTGTCTACAGCGCTCGGCGTATTTTGTTATTATCTATCCCCTCATTAATAGTAGAGTCAGGTTTAATCTATAAATTCCAATTAAAGTTTCCAGCTTTTAATTTAAGTGTTTTTGTTGAAGAGCACAATTTTCGCAACATTTCTACTTCATTACGGGCGCGGGTTGTTTGGGCTTCCTCAATTAATTTGAATTTGGAATTTCGGACAAATCCCTAATTAAATGTTGACTGGCAACCGCGACAGGCTCCATTAAGGGCCGGGCGAGCTAATCACGACTTTACGCTCGTTATTTTAATGTTCAGAATGGATGAGAGAGTCACGATCCTTAACTGCCGCAACAGATGTCGCTAGTTCAACAACTTAGCTAGGGTTGCCGATACTATATTATTTCAGATTATTCACGGAACTGAAGAGAAATTGGTACTAAAATTATAACAAATATAAATCTCATTAATCAATCTTGCTTTAAACATAAACTGATGCTTATTCAGAAAAGAAGAAAACAGATTTGGTGTAGGTCAATAATAATAGGAGAAAATGCGTATGTGGTACACGCTCAGAACCTACGCCTTCATGCAACATACAAATGCATACTAGCATAAAAGTATCAAGAACATTTTGCAGACAGCCTCCTGAAAAGTTCCTAAAAAGCCGTGCGGCAGCCCTATCAAAGATTACTCAGGAACATCGAACCTCGGGCCGTAATCATGAAAATGTATTTATGACCTAATTAAACTTGTGTCTGCCGCGACCCTGCGCGAGCGAGACAAACTTACAGAAATCTTAAGGACAGAGTGAGATGGAACAACGCTCGGGCGGTGATTAATGCGCGTTATATGGCTGGTTAAGTACCGTGTAATTTGCAAAACGACCCTTAATTACTTGAAGCATCGCTACTATCGCCGTCCCGGTCCCGCGTGGTGGGTTGTGAGCTGGCGGGAGCGGGACGGCTGTAGTTGCTCGCGGCAGGCTGTTTAATGAGGCATTATGATGTCTCGGCGCGATTATCCGCACACGTACTCATGTTTATATTTGGCGCGAGCAGGCGCCCGCCGCGCAGCTTTTAATGGAGATGTTCCACATTGCATTACAAATAGAGCCCACTCTACCCGCCGCCGCGCCGCCCGCGTCGTGATCGAAGGCTTTCGGGGTCTTTGTTATACAATTAGAATCATTACTTTTTATAAGGCTTTATTGTTTTTTATGGGCACTTAATTCCACTTAATTGTGTTATATAACAAATTACCAAAATCGTTTTACTTATCTTGTGTGTGTTGATGTAATCATCAGTTTTGTTTCCTGAATATTTATACCAAATCACTTTGAGAAGGCCGCCAAATGCATAAAAAATTAATTTATCTGCACCCTGCCGAATCTGCACGAATATTGAACTTTTTTTTATCAAATTTTGTTTGCAATAAAGTGTATTTTACTCTGAGTTACAAAATTTGAGACACAATATCACACTGAACTAACCAAAATCTCTATTGTCGACAGGTATGGTTCCAAAACAGAAGAACAAAATGGCGGAAAAAGCACGCAGCCGAGATGGCGACGGCTAAACGCAAACAGGAAGAACTCGGGGACGAGTGCGACGACCAGGAGCCCCCGGAGCCCTCGGGCTCCGACGACGACGAAGCCAAGCGGCCGCGGCTCGAGCTACACCACCCGGGGCTCCGGCAGTGACCGCGGAACGCCGGGCCTGCCCGTCCACCCATCCAAGAAGAGACCTTCACCCGGCTCGACTCCCCAGGCCCGGAGAGCGACCGAGAGTACGAACCAAAGTACGCCAAAATAGAAGACCAGAGAGTCTACTATCCAGATAGATACTACACGGGAGATTTTACCAATTACTACTTCAATAACGTGCCTCGGGACGGACTCAAGGAGGAGGAACCGTGTGATCTGAGCACTCGGGAGGGGCGCTTCGAGCAACACATGCAGGAGAACGAACGAGACCTGAGCACGTGGCGGGGAGGGCGCTTCGAGCAACACATGGCGGAGAACGAGCGAGAGCTCGCCAGGGCCGGCTCCAGGCCGGGCAGCGCCGGGGGCCCGGACGACGACGCGCAGCCCGTCAACTTCGCATACTATCACTTCTGAAGTGCAAGACAAGGACACTATAGTTTGTAAATAGTAGTGAAACAGTGTTTTTAAAGTTTTTGAATGTTCCAAATGCAATAAGTACTCAATGGCAAATCATTACGTTACAAAATTTATTTTGAAAAAAGGTTTTTAAACGTAAATTTAAAGAATTCCGCATTGCATCCCTTCAAGTGTAAATAGGTAGCCGTTAGATAAGTAGTCACGTGATAAGTTCGTTAGTATTTATATTTATTGCTAGATAAATGTTAAGTTGTGGGTAATTAGAGTTAAGGTCGCATTTCACTAGAGCTCCCAGTGCCAATTTTTAATGTAAAATAATTTGGGCTGATAAAAATATTATAAAATTGCAAAATTATTAATTAAAATGACAAGAATATATATAACATAATATTATAGCATTTATGTGTTTTTTCATTACCTGATATGTCAAACGTATAATTTAATAAATTTTAATCAGTAATTCTTTAAATAAATAAAACCTGAGTAAAACCCAAAAACTTATTTCAGACGTTATGGGCTACACTATTTCATTTTCCACAATTTGTTTTTTTTTTTTATTAATTTTCAAATATTTATGTAAATATTTTAAATTTCATAAATTTTATTCATTACTTACATTCTGTAAATATATTGTAAAAATATTTTATTACATAGTGACGCTAAAACAGTACTGTAAATAGATATTTAAACGAATTTAATAATTACTATTACTTTTAATGCAATTAATAAGAGACACCGCTAAAAGTTCTCCAGAATATTGTAAAAACACGGATGTTGCCCGTTAACTATTTCGTTTACAATTAAATCTTAATGCGCACCTAAAATATGTATATCCACACTGTCTAGGGATATTTTGGATTTAATCTCAATACACCGAAAACTTAGCAAAAACAACAATGAACACTTATAAACCTTTTTAAATGGGCCAAACAAAAATACGTGCATGTTGCCTGTGTCCTGCTCCTATAACAAACTTTTAGCAAATTAAGAAAATCCAAAATATCTCTAGACAGTGTTGATGAGTCTACTTTATTATTTGGAGTGTTTGTAAATTATTCTAAAATTCTTATTGTCAAAGGAGAAACCAAGCTTTTATGTAGGTACAGTCAAGGACTAGGAGGCCGTAACAGATTTGTCTATGGTTTCGTCAGCCCTAGACTGTATTACCAAAGAACAAGAGCTATTTTGCAATACAGAAAAACCGGAAGTGTTACGCCGACCGTGTCCGCCACTGTACAATGCTATGAAATATGAATGTAACGTTTTAAACTTTTTTTATTAAAAGAAAATTTAATGCATTTATCTTTTATCATTTCAACGAAGTCTGCGCATCTATTACAACTTCACCTTACAAACTTAAAACCAATGGAGATTTTTTTTAATGTGGTTGAAATAATAAACAGTTAGAAAAAATCTTATGACCTTTTCTTTTGCCCCCTTCAAAAACATAACGATTCTTGCACGACAATTGTATGTAAAGTTTCCTTAATTAAATCAGACCCGTCGATTTAGATTCATCGCCCTCTGCAGGAGGGAGTGACGAGGACGCGAGGTGTCGCGGTATCGATGCAGCGATCGGGAAAGGCGGTGCCGAGCAAAAATCGGATGCGGATGGCCGTCGCCATGGCAACGGGGGCCCCCGCCTCACCTTCCACTCGACCCGCCACCGTAACCTTTAGAAAATAAAGTCCAATTTCAACTGCAGACGATTATGCGATTCGCTTGCGGCTTACTGACTTGTAGTTATAAATGTAAAACGCTGTTTCACCGCAGCAATGGGAGGGAGAGGGACGGCGCGAGGGCCCCGGGTCCGGGGCCGGGGTGGTCGGTTTCTTTGATTCGAAGGCGCGCGATAAGGCGCCGGTGCCACCTCTTATTTATGGCTCTATTTTAAAGTGCGCACATTTCAAGTCGTGTGATTTTTGCGCGCGGATGGGGCCATACGTATGTAAATCGACATTTAGGGGAGTCGTTTCAGAGATGCTCTAGCTTACATTGGAGTGCTGAATATGATTTCAGATAATGTAACAGAAAACGTAGAGTGCAGACATTGAGGATAGAACCAAAAGTAAATTTTATAATAAGTAAACAAACTTAGGAGCGTTGGAGCGTTCTTTCTTCAACTATAGACTTTCGATGTAAATGTAATAAGAAAACAAACATGAATCAATAGAAGGAACTTCCTACATAATCATAACTCTACAAAATATTGTTGGATGCGACACCACTGGCTTTTATTTACTGTCGCTATTTCTTTTCAATGTGATAAACACAGGTAAACTTTGCGATTTACAGTAAGTAAATTTTAAAAGATTCTTAAAAAAAAACATCGCATTTTTAGGGGATGGATTCTGAAAAAAGTAATTTCAATTTTTAAATAATATTGCACAATATAGGCACAGAAAAATATTCGTCATCTTTTTATCAAAGCTTATTACGAAAACAAATGAGCAAACAGAACAAACAATTTAGTCTGAGGATTGGTGATTAGAAGGTTAGTTTAGTATAGGTTCATTCAGACTGCATCCGAAGGAAACATGCTCAATAGTAAAATCAATTAAATCACAGAAGAATTTTAAAATAAAAGGATTAAGTTACCATTGTTTATTACTAGGAATGCCCACACACGCTTACTCGCGTGCAAGTCACTATTCTGGAAAATAGAGATCTAATTGTCGAGAAGAGAACTTAGTTTTACAAATGAAAATTACAGCAATTATTACAGGATTTACATACATACATAATCTCACGCCTTTTATTCCCCGAAGGGTTAGGCAGAGGTACCAGCTCAAGAGCCAGACCCACGTTTAGCCGAGTTTATGCTTTTTATTACCAACGTGACAAGGGGCCAGTTTGTCGCCGTGGTTATAACGACCACTACTGCGGCCGGGACCAACGGCTTAACGTGCCTTCCGAAGCACGGAATCATCTTACTTTTCGGACAATCAGGTGATTTCCAAATACAAAATTAAGCAAGGTACCGACTAAGCTGGCATTTTGGCAAGCAATATCAGAAATAATTAAACTAAACTTAATAATATTTTCTCGCTGTCTTGTTATAAGTCCTGGATTTAACTTTTTAGTTAATTAACTTTCATGTATTACAAAATATGGCTGCTTAAATTTTTCGACGAAGGAAGCTGCTGACCGAAAAATTGCCTAAGTCGCTCTTTACCACGGGAAGAGATGGGTTGGTAGGTATTTTATTAAATAATTATATTTAAATTTCAATCAGCTTTATGCCTGCGTGATGCTTAATCCTTCCTGACCCGCGGTTGCAGTGAGACGTTTATGGAATGGTTGTTAGCCCTCTTGACATAAAAACTCTATAATCTGAAATATCTCTACGTCTTCGAGAATACTCACCTCATGATTAGTTTCGATCGACATTTTATATGTTTGTCATGAGTGACGCGCGTCAGTGTAAGATTTAGTGCGTCCGTCGGTCTGTCGGTCCGTCTGCGTGATTTACAGCCGCAATCGAGCTCCATACAGCGCCGTATATCAGCTATAAGCCAGTTATCAAAACGAATCACAATAAATACAGAGCGGCGGACTGCTCCGCTTTTTAGAAAAATGATTTACCTGTTGGACTGAGCCGCGAGATCTAAACCGCACAAATCTTTTTTGCTGGAATTAAAAACTTTTACGATTGATGAATGTTTTTTTTACACTAGGCTTAGTATATTAGCAGGTAAGTGAGGTTGATCCCTGCTTCTCGTGGTACTTGTATTGTGTCAGCTCCTGTTCCCAAGAAGCTACTCCAGATGGCTGGTGTGCATGACTGCTATACGTCGGCCCGTGGCTCTACTGGCACCTTGGGCAACTTTGCCAAGGCAACCTATGCTGCCATTGCAAAGACTTATGCTTACTTGACCCCTGACTTGTGGAGGGACATTCCACTTACCAAGTCGCCTTACTCAGAGTTCAAAGTCTAAGTGAACATGAAAATGTGAATAAAGATTAGTATCCTTGAATGGGTGTTAATAAAGGCAAATAGGACAAGGGCGCATCCAGCGTCTTTCCTTAAAAACCTTGTAAAGTAAAAGTAAAAAGTAAAAAATGATTTATTCACTACAGGATACAAGATATCGCATATTAAAAGTCAATTAGACTAATCTAAATAATATTGATACCTTATTTCGTAAAGTATCCTATACTGATAGAGGCGAGGTAGTTCAGGGTGCCCACTAATTGGCTCAGGCAAACAAATGTTTGCCTTGCCTACGACAATGGTCGCCTGGAGACGCCCCCAAACGAGCCCTCCTCTGTCAAATGATTCTACTCCCTTTCGCAATGATTTTACAGCGTAGAGAAGAAAGGGGTAACAAACTCTACTTTACAATTTATCTCTCTCTTTTTTTTGTTCTTATGTGACATTACAATTTAATTTACAATACAAAAAACATAAATTAATAAGATTTAAAGTACATACATGAAATAATGAAAATATCGTGCAGAGCTAGACTACTTCCATGCGTCTTTGTCGTTTTCATAATCATCAACATTTTTTGATACGAGTTTTACACTCATTCAGGATCAAAATCTCTTCTGGGATCTTGTTATAATATCTTACTTCGTTTCCTATAAAGCATTTGTTTGTCCGTTTTAGTCTGTTCTGTGGAATACTTACTTTGTTTTTGCTACGCGTTTTAAGGTCTTTAATTTTATCACATTTTTTATCAAACATATGTAAGTTTTTACGAGTATACATAATAATTTCAAAGACGTACTGGGACGGAAGCGTCAAAATATCAATTTCTTTGAATTTTTGTCTGAGGGACTCGCGAGCTTTAAGCTGATAAATGTTTCTAATTGCGCGTTTTTGTAGTATAAAAATGACGTTAATATCTGCAGCTCTTCCCCATAGAAGCAAGCCATAGGTTATTAAGCTATGAAAGTAACTGAAATACACAAGTCTCGCGGTAGACACATCAGTTAATTTTGAAGATTCTTGAAGAGTCTCACTGCGATCGCCACCCACCAAAGTAAACGAAAGACGACGTTATCGCTCACTCATAATTGAAACTTTTGCTGATATATTTAGCACTCAAAATCATCATCATAACCTCAGTTTATAGACATCCACTGCTAGACATAGGCCTCTCGCAATCAGTGCACTCCCGCAACCTTCACCAGGGCATCTACTACTTTGTGGGGGGTCTGCCTACTCTGCGTAAATTTTTCATTTGTTTTTATAGTGACGTGAATTTCTTTATAGCTTTTTTTTTAGTTTGAGAATTGATGTTATTCTAAAAAGTATTGAGTGATGTCTTTCATTCGATTTGTAGTTAAATATATCGAGAGATAACAATCAGAAAATATCTGATTTAATGGTACCCGATGATGTCTGTATGCGTCCCGTCCCAGGTCTCATGATTTAGTTTGTTTTGATGTTCAAATAAAGCAGGTTTACAAGACGAACCTCCTAAAACAGAACAATAATGTTTTATCGATGGTGTCGCAACAAGCCGCGCGTTTTATAGACTAGATAGATATAATCATGTCGCTTTTAAACGTGCCGTAAAGGTGCGTTCTCACTACGGACCTCAACATAATTCGGACTTTTTTTTTGTAACGGGGGGAAAATTAATGCCTATCGCATTTCCCGACGTTCGAGGGAGCGTCGGGGGTATGTGGGGCTCGCACCCACTGAAACTCCCCGGCGGCCGTCTTGGCGCTTTTAGGAAGGACCCCGGGAACCACGCATTACTGGCGTCCGAAGTCTTCCCACACTCAGCTACTATCAGCTTCGTGCTCGGGGAGGGCATGTTGTTCCCTCCCCGGCTCGCCTTGGAGCTGCGGCGGCACAGTGCCACAATCTGTGCCGCCGCCCATCTTTTGGCCGTTTGATGAGTGTGTCGGGCCCCCGCCCTTCACACCCACGACCCCGAAGACCCCTTTTAGTCGCCTCTTACGACAGGCAGGGTATACCGTAGACCTATTCTTACGCCCGGACCTACATGGCTTAACATAATTCGGTCCTACTCTTACGCTGTAAGAGCTAAATGCTCTGTAATTAAAAATTGAAGAGCATTTCAGTTATTTGTCAATTTAGACTGGATGTCACGTATTTACCGTACAACCAACCAGAGAAGTAGACCTCCAGTAAAACTACTTAAAACAAGCTTAATCTTTATGATTATCAGGGTTAGAGTATTACCGTTTTATTCATAAAGATAGAGGATGTTTTAAGTAGCTTTACTGGACGCCTACTTTTCTGGTTTGTTGTATAGTAAATACGTGACATCCAGTCTAAATTGAGATACGACAAATAACTAAAATGCTCTTTAACTTTTTCTGATTAACAGGGTTATTGTTCGAAGGTCCGACTCTACCTTTGCTTAAGTGTCGTTTTTCTTTGGTTCCATATAATCAACGAAAAATCCGTTTAGTTTCGCACCTTCTACGTCAATACCTATGTTTTTTAAATACAGGCATGGGTTTTCTCATAGTCTTCATTATCTATGTAGTAAGCCACGAAGCTTTTTTAGCTGCATTATGGCTTGCGACAAAATGTTTAGTGCTAGGCAGGGCAAATTCCAAAGAAATTAGAACTCACAAGTTTGGAGAAAGTCTGTTTAGACCTTAAGCTCCTTTTTCATCATCATCATATCATGGCTCCGAAGACATGGCTTTTAGTAATAAGGCATGTTTCGATGTAATTCTTGTTATTTTTTTTCCTAGAGGCTGCCCCTAGGTTTCACCCGCGCAGATTTCTAATAAACACATAAATCCTTTTTTTTCCCGTTCCCATGGAAATTTCGGGAAATTATTCCTTAGTGGTCCCCTACACTTCCCAAGGAGGAACCCACGTACAATATTTTAGCCCGCTACGACCAGTAGTTTCGGCTCTGCGTTGTCTGTCAGTCCGTCAGTAACGGAAGAGTTGATTTTGGTTGCTAAATTAAGTATTATCTTATCAACATCAATATTTTGTTCATTTTAGCTTACATTTTGTGGTAGTTTCAAATAGCATGGTATCGTATACCCTGGCCTTACCGCCGCCGCTGCCGTGAAGGTTATTTAATTAAACAGCTGAGTCGTTAATCAATCCGCCGTTCTGTTAATTAATTGCGTTTCTGAGGAGCGACGGTTAATGCTGCTCCACAGCCAGCTTATTGCCGAAGTATTGCCTGGCTTTTATTAAATTACCTTTATTATGTTTTAAGGTAACCCGTGTTTTGGTTTGAGTGTGCTGATTTTGAACTTATTTACTCAAATTAATTTTACATCTTGGGCTGGGGTTGATTTGCGAAGATTTTCTTTATCGTTCTTAAAGTATTCGTTAAACATTTAAATACTTCACTTCATCAAATCGAGTGTAAGCCCTCTGCAGCCGACACAGCATAAACGCTAGAATATTTTCTCGACTTCAAAAGAGACAATCTTTGTCGACTTTTTGCACACTTGTATTGTACCAAACAAATACTTTCTAAAGACTTTTCGTGTTTGATACTCGATTAAACTCTTACTGCCCGAGAAAATTTCTTCTGAACAAAGTTCTTGTCCTAATAATATGTTAGTACTTATTTACCTTTGAAGAGCGAAAAAAGAGAAACTCTCAAGATTAGCAAGCGATCAAAATTACCGGATCACTATGCATTTCATCGGGATTGAGTCAACTTTTTTAACTTGTTTTTAGTCGAGTATGCTCCCCTGGCTTGCCAGTCTTCCCTCGTCCCAATTACCTACGTCTCTCGCCATAAAGCCATAAACTGGTCGTGCTAATTGTCGTAAACCAATAAAACCAATAACAACACAATAATGGCCGGCGTTCGCATGCATTTGCGATCTTTTAATTCACCCGCGTCCGCGCCGAGTCGGGATCAACATAAATACTTCAGAGTTCATTACACAGTTTACTGCTTCGCCACTAGTATCAGAAATAACATTAATTATACATATTATAAAATACTAGCTGAGTCTTGCTACTTTACTCGATCTAGCCGAAGTTACATCTGGTCAATTCAATATTCCAAAAGGAAGTATTTTTGTCAGGAAAGCAGAAGCACATTTTCCTCCCCATCTTCTCTGTCTTCTTCCGTAAAATAAGATTAATCTTGGTTTTTAAAGCAAGTTTCTATATTTCGGAAGACAACTAGTTCATTAAACTTCACAAAACTCATATTATCACCTCTAAAGAGCCTTAGAAGTCCTTAAATGAGTGATTCCGGACGGGTCAAGATCTGATTCAGGTTATATAGTTATTTATTTTAATCGCGAGGCGTCGATTCCCGCAGTAAACTTGATTTAAACGCCGTAAACATTCACTCAGCCGGCCGCGTGTGCTAATTGTTTGTAAAATAATGTTTTATTGCTCACCAAGGGTCGCCTTCTCGGAATAATGAACAAACTGCAAGCTATATGCATAACAACTTGTTACTTGAGTTGCAAAGCTCAGGGGGCCAAGTTTCTTAACTAAAAACGAGTGACTCTTAATTGTCTTGTTGGCGATTTCGTTAACCTTTGCCGCTTTAACATAGGTTATTTCTGTTGGGGTATCATTTAAGCTATCACCAATTTAATTAGTTTTGTGTTTCTTAAATAATAGGGTTTGTCCTCAAAATAGTAGATCTGTCACCAAAATGTAGTCACCAAACAATGCAAAATCAGTTCCACAATAAATCACCTAAAATCCTGAGATATAAGGTCTAGTTCCAAATAAATGTTTTTGTATGTATTATAATAGGTGTGTCCTAATAAGTATTTAAGCAAACTAATTTAAAGAGATCACCAATAAATCATATTATGTTACTAGAAAATTGCATTAAGTGCAAATAAAAAATTAGGGTTGTCATCATCGTTTCAACCAAAAGATTCTGCTACTTAACTAGACTCCCAAGGTTCTAAATTTCCACTGGAAGTATAACATATATTTAAATAAAAATTTTAGCAGAGTAGTAAATAAAACAATTAAAAGTCAAAATAATCAATATTTATTGTTTAAAATAATTACCACTGAACAATCAGCGCTGGTTTAAAATAGCTGGCTTATGGCTAGCAGAATAGTGACAGATCTACAATTCTGAGTACAGAGCTATTATTTAAGTAACAAAACTGTTATTATAAGAACGAAGTTTATATTCATGTAATGCAAAATAATTTTATTGGTTATCGATATTTTATTATACACATATATTAACATTAATTTGATAATTCATACCTGGGAACAATTTTTGTTAATCTGAGAACGAAAATATTTCGTGGCGATAGATCTATTTATTAGGTGATACAACTTGATGACAAATATAAATTTTGGTGATAGAAAATATAGTTCCCTTTCGGTTGCACGCTCAAAGAAAACAGCAATGGTTAACTAAGTCGCCAACAAGACAATTACGAGTCACTCGTTTTTAGGTCTGTTGCAACATATTTTAGTTTATAGTTCGAGACTGAATTGATGACAAATAAGCAAATATATACGCCAAAAATTGGGTTCCACCTTTGAAAAAAAATTGCCTTAAGCTTAGAGGCTATGCCAAGCCAACAAACAGCAAAACAAAAGCTAACGAAAAGTTGCTAGCAGCAAATAAAACAAGATAAACTACTTATTACATTAAGATAGTTAACAACAATAGTTAACTTAGTAACAATTTAAGGGTGGTATTTCCAGAGTGAACCTATCAACATTTGATTCCTACATGGAGCAGGGTCACAAAAAACCTTTACGAGAGTTTAACTCAAATATTTCCGGAGCCTCGGCGATAAAACGGACAACCGAGTTCGGCTATAGTTCGGATAGGAGGCGTCATAAAGCTTGACATTAATAAACTTACGTCAAACAACCTGGCCCGGCGCGCCTCCACTCACAAATATAATATTAATAATAACAGATATAGTAGCTTTCCTAAGCTATCACTGTTGACCACACACAAATATATTTAAAAGATGCACTGAATAGAAATGAATTACGTTAATACTGAAGTAAGTCTGTGTTTCAAGTAGACAACGTTCATGGCAAAGTGGTCTAATTCTTTAAAAGAGCAGGATATTGTACTGTTAATAAAAAACAAAAAAAGGGGAATTTAATTTTCTAACTAGGTATCTAAAATAATTAAATATCTAAGATAACTGATCTGCTACTTAAAATGTTTTGTGCTCTTTCTAAACATAAGAATAGGACAGCTAAAATTTATGGCGCTTTGAGACAACTATATCATCCAAACATACTAAATAAAATCTGAAATTCATGAAAATTTGAATAGAAAGCTACAGATAAGCAAAAACAATTAGTACCTACGCACTATGCAATAGTATCTAAAACCAAGCTGTACTCACGCTAGCTCAGCTTCGCTCGCGGCTCGGTGGAGTGCAGCCCTCGCTCCTCGACTCAGTTCGCATTAAAACATTTTAAAATGCAATAAATAACGCGCCTTAACGACGGCCGCGGCGCATTAATCACGCGCCTTAATGCCTCTTTTATTGGATGTAAATGAGAAAGGTATGTGGCCGTGGTGCCTGGTGCCGTGGTGCCTGGTGCCGTGGTGCCGAGATGCTGGTGCAGCCTTCCACGTGAAGACTGATTCAAGACTTCATCTTTCTTTTGTCTTCGCCGTCAAAATTGGAAATATTTCAGTGGGTGCGTTTTTGTGCACTGCAGTTTTCACCAAAGTATGTCATTTATGCCATCCTAGTACTTTTATTTTAGAAACGAGGATAGTTATTAGTTTATTGTAACTCTTGTTATCCAAGTAAGATGATTTCTCAAGCTTTTTTGCACTCCAAGTTAAAAAAGACTTCGCAATTAAGCCATAGTTAGGTAGACGATTATTGGTTTCTACTCTAAATTAACATAAATTTCACCAATAAACCAAACTTAGGGTGAAAATTTTGAGTTTTGCTTACCTGTAGACTCATTTAAACTAAAATCTAACCACACTGTTAATAGCAAGCTAACTAGCTTCAATGGATATTTCAAAGGGCTTCTAGTGCACAAAAGTATTGATGAATATTATAACGTTCTTATTTGTTATATTTCATTTCATTTATTTATTTTCACAAAAACAACTATCTTTACAGAAGTATTTAACTCTAATGCGATAGGTTGCATAACAAAGGATAACTCGCTGTAACCCTTGTGAATATATATAAAGTCAAGAACCATTGGTCGTTCGATGTTTCGCTGTCTTTTCGCTGTAGTATCTTTACTTTAGCGTCCACAAAAACGACTTCCTCTCCCGAACACAAACAATATCAGTATCTGTTACCAAAACTGTCAGATTTGACTGTCACTATGGCACTGGCAGAGACGCGCATGCGCGGTATAAACAGCCAAGTGCGAGGGCTTGCGCTCTTAGAAGGTTCCGGAAGAAATTTATCGTGTAATATTGGCTAGCTTTAGCATAGATTTTAGTATTTGTTGTTATTCTACATAAAATAGGTAAGTTGCGAATAGTGTATACTGCGAATAGTTTTAATAAGTGAAGTTGCGATTGCTAATTATTTGGTGCCTGTTAACCCGGTCGTTTTCTCAGTAGAGGCTCTACAAAATTGGTAAAAAAAACTAAGTTTTCTTCTTTTATTTCTAAATTTACGTATATTTTTTTTACAAGTTTTTTTGATTTGTTAGCATTCTTTGGACTACAAGAAAAATTTCATGCCAACATTTCATTTAGATTTATTGAGCCGTTTAGGAGCTGTCTGTCATTTACAGACAGACGGACGGACGGACGGAATAGTCATATTAATAAGCTCCCGGGACGAGTACGCGGAACCTTAAAAATTTACGATATTTATTTTCAAACAAAACACAATCGCGGTACGAAGTGAAATTGTGGATGTTACTAATATAATAAACTAAAGATGTGTTTTTAGGTAAATGTTGTTTTAACGAAACTGCTAAAAGGTGGTGACAAAGTGACAAGGGCGTCGATGTAAGTTTTTCAATTTTTATTTTGATACCGGAACTGTTAAAAACCGTTGAGGGTTATAACAGGCACGTTGACGTTTTTAAAACTTAGTCTTCAGTTAAACATCATTGATGCTTTGTAGTAAATATTTTGTATTTTTATGAAACTTATTTTTTTTTCGAAATAAGTAAAGTCATGTTCTGAAACTCTATGTCTAAACGTGAAGAAACCTTATTGAATTTCAACTCCAAAATTTATCCTTAAGAACACCTTCTACATCAACATTCACTAGGATATTCCTCAACTATGTTGAATCATTAAACTTGGAGTCAGAATAAGCGGCATTCAGTAGCAGTAATTATTATTATTATATTACTAATCAAAATTAATAATCCCGCGCATCCGGCCCCAAATCCTAACAAATGGAATATTGCCGCGAACATTAATAACTTATTCACAACAAACTATATCTCTTCACAAAAAAACCTTAACATTTTTCTGATAGAGCCTATTTTTCTTTGACTTTACAAAAAACTATAAGCCTTATAAAAAGCGCTATAAAGGTGGTTTTCTAATGTTGATGAGTCAAAGGAATACACTGGTAGCCGAGGACGGCGGCATGCATCATCAACACTTTATGATCGGTCTAGGGATGTCTACTTCACTGACTACAACACATCGATCACCCAACATATTGATTTGAATAAAGTAATGCTGAAAGAAAATGTCTTAAGCGAAGATAAGATATTATTTCAATTCGTAGTTTTTTTTTTTCTAAGGTAAGTTTTATTTTATTTACAGCTTTCCATTAATATTTACAGTTGAGTATATTACAATTTTTACAAAAAAGGGAAAGCAAAACTATAAAAATTTAAAAATGAAACTCGAAAAATTCTACAAATTAAATATTACGTCCAGATTCTTAGTTACTTATATTAATAACAGCTAGACTTGGCTAGTTACAGTTTGGCAACGGTGTCTTGAAACGGAAAGGTTTTTATTTTAAGTCGAAAACACAAAAAAAAAGTTTTAGTAGAGTCATTTTCAAAAAAGTTGTACGTAACGAAACTGATATAACTAAACCGTCATAACGAAACTGTAACTTGTAACGAAACTTTTACTGTAGGGTATATGTACACACTATAAATTTTAATATTAAAAATTCATAATAAGCTGAAACATTTAAAATTTACCACTTTTATCCACTTTTCACTCATTTTTGCTTTTGTGAAAACTTATAAGAGCTATGCTGCGATCGCCAACCCTTTTTCCAAGCTTATAATTGAGAGGCCAAGACGGTTTTCTAGCAGCCGATCAGAAGCGCGAATGTTTCGGCATTGGTAATTATTAGGAACGCGTTCAGAAAAGTCAAAAGTCTTAGTGAGTTCTTGTTTTGAAACTGCCTGTTACGAAACTGTAATTTTTTGCGACATGTTAATTATGTATTATTACTTTATATTTTTGTTTTACATTATGCTTATTTTCATAATTTCTATACAATTTGAACATTACTTAATGAGATAAAAATTTAATGAGTGCTCTAAATAAACAAAAAAATTTAATTTTAGGCGAAAGAAAAAAAAAAGACCAGTGCGACACTTGCAATTTGTATGGGGAGAAAAAAAAAACGTTTTCAGAAATTGGAATATTTCACCATAAATAAATGCACATTATCACAGATAATGATTATGTTCGTATGCAGAATAAGATTTCCACCTAGTAAAACCTCAGAATTAGAAAATACGATCATAAAATTGGGATTTATGTGGAATCAAACTTTTGCGACACGTTTTTTTATGCCATGTACAATTTTTTTGAAAATGAGTCAGTAGAGAAACAGATCACAAATTTATTGATTTTTGATTTCGACTAACTCTGGGCTTTAATCGTGTTTTATTTAGGGAGCAAATTAATAAAAAATACTAAGTCTACATACAAAGTGCAGCCCCTAATATTTTATAGTTATCTGTGCCAAGATGTTTAGTCGGTTAGATAGATACACACTTTATTTACGTTAGTCTGTTGAACTAGCCTATTTTGTCAAAGATGGCCGCCATGACTTTTACCGCATCTGTTGAAGCCGCCACTGAGTGGCGTTGTATGCGCGACCGATTTTGTTCAATATGTTTTTACTCTGTGGACTGTCATAGGTCAATGGTTTTATTTTATGTCCACTTTTATAGGTCAATGGACAACTTTGATTAATTGACAAGAACAGATTGACATCAATAATAGCTCTTTATTTTGATTTTAATTTTTCGACACTGCATCTGTTGAAGGCGCCATATTTATCCCCACAGAGAGGGGATTGACAAACAAAATGGCCGCCACGTGCGTAACAAACAAGAGGATAATGTTGTTGTTTAAACATTCGTTTCATCCGAGGACATGGTAAAATCGTGTGTTTTAAACTTGTTTATATACCTACACGATCATTATTTAAACGAATTTATTAACGTTTTATCGATATATTTATCCTAGGCCTTGCATAGCATCCCATCCCGCGAGCTTAGCATCTCGCGGCATCATTAGCGCGGCAACTCGAGCGGGGCGAGGGGGAGCGGGTTTTGTGAGTTTACATGCTGACAGACAGACAGACATACAGAGAGTTGTCATTTTAATGGTCTTTCCTATGCTTCTGGTAGAAACATCAGCGCTGCATCAATGTTATTGTCTAATTTGAATCATAAGCTGTCTTAGAACTATTTTGCGCCTGCAACACAACCTTACAATTTTTATTTTTAATATCCTGATTCCGATTTTTATTCCGATCCTGCGCCGCTTCTTCACCGCCATCACTTCACTGGTCTTCCACGTTTGCGTCTGCCACTAGGAACCCACACTAACACTTAATTTGTAAAATTTGTGTTTGTTGTTTCTTATACCTACCTCATGTGTAACTTTTATTGTGTGTAAAGAAAGATATCATTGTAATAATTGTATCATAAATAAAATAAATAAAAATAAATAAAACTTCGTAGAATACTTAGAAGAGACATTTAAGGTAAGTTTTAACTAGTTAAGTCCTCTGTCCTTTAACTACTTACACAACGACTGTCGTTTTATATATCGCGAGTGGAAACGCGGACAAAACAAGACCGAATACTTACGAATAAAAACAAAAACTTCTCTCGTCTCTTCGTTTTACAAATAAGTTACAACTAATGTTCTAAACCGCTCGTAACTCTCCTCCAAATAGCATCATCAGTAAAACCAACACTATTAAGTAGCTCCCATGTTTGTCTTCCGACCCGCAGTGCAGCGCCACTGCAGGTCACATGCCTCGCCCGCTGTAACTGTCCTGACGACAGCCGTCTCGACTCCGACCCGACACTTGATACGACGCCTGTCAATATGACACTTTAGCTAAACATGTTTGTGATGCAGGCAGGATACTGATGCATGGCACTGTATCTTTTTGGTTTAGATTGCTTATTTTGTTCTAATATTATACTAGCTAAGTATCTTATTGTATGGTCATACTTAGTAACTATACAGTTAAAAAATACGTTTTTCACCCCATCTCTTAAAAAGTCAGAAAAGATTTAAGTTAAGGGAGACGTTGAAATATGAAAGATCACTTTGGAATAGTGTAGGAAACAATTTACTAACAAGCATATTTTGAATTATCCGTGTAGAGGTGGCATAGGATACACCACCAGCATTTTTCCCACGGATGTCCTAAACTTGACTAACGGAATATGTGAAACGTCATTCGTTAAAAAATTTAAACAGCCATATAAAAAAAAACATAATATTATGTATCAAAAATATTTAAACAACATTAACAAAAATCTGCGATCGACACCTGCATTGCGTGGCGATTATGTCTTTATAAACCTTATTAATCTTACCACAATGTTGGTCTTTAAAGACTCGCCTCAATTGAGGCGATATTTAGAAGAAGCCAGTGTTCAGCAGTAGACATTTTTAGCTAAGATAACAATAATATTTAGAATAAATATTATTGACTGGCTCTCATATTACAGGCTTTGCCGAGTTTGAGAGTCAAGGGAAATTTTCTAAAAACGAGCTCTATTTGTTAAATAAACATTTTTTTTTTTTAAATAATAAGTAATTACCTACCTACAAACATTTTACATCGTTTAAGAGACTTACTAAGGTGACTCCGACTCCTCATTTAAATGGAGAATATTGACTAATGATTCACAAATAAAATAAGTCAAACTTAACTACCACTGTAACACTGACACTCTTCACAGAAAAAAAAAAACTAACAAAATTAATCACAATAATTTAGCAGTTTCGGTAACAGCAGAAAAAACTCAAACAAAAACTGCTCTACCTGAACATCCGCTTTTCACACTAGACGTTGAGTGACAGATTTTTTCAGACGCCCGTCCCTTTTGCTCCCCTAGTGTATGAGGGAGACAGCAATTGGCAATGTCGCCAGGCTGTCTGGAGTATTATTGTTACAATAGCTCTCAAAAACCAAACCCATTTAGCTTTATCGTGCCGTGGGCCGGTCAATGGAATCGACTCTACAATTCACTCCTGAATAGGTAATAAACTAAATAAACTCCTTTGTTAGAAGTTGCTTAAAATATTTGGTTAGAGTAGAGTGCATAGCTTGGCACAGATATCTGGAAAATAATGGGGGCACTACTAATTAGTGTGTGAATTTAGTTACTATATAAATTTTCTCCAAAAATAAAACACCATATAAGAGCCAGATTACAGCGATGCTAGCGCCATTCTCGATAAAAATATATTTATCTTCTAAACTAAGGCAAATATCAAAAATGTGCCACAGTATGTCACTAGAAAATCTTGCTGTAAACTGGCTCTTAAGCCCAAAAGTTGGTCAAAATCAAAAATCAACAAATTCATGACATATTTCTATACAAGAAGTAATTATTTTTTAGGTTTTCCACCAAAAAAAAAATGGTTCCGTTTCAAGACACCGTTGCCAAGCTGTATGTAACATACAAGTATAATTAACGTTTGAATAATGATGCTCTGTGTGTGAGAAATAGAAAGCTCGAAATTTTCAGTCTTTCCAATTTCAAATTTACTTACAATTACGATTAAGTTATTTTTCTCCACAATTTATCTAATTTAAAGTAGATCTTCTCACAGCATTGCCTGATATCGGAACCTACACAACCGACCGCCAATTATAATCAATATATATAACTCTTCCGTTACTGACTGGCTGACTGACAGACAATTCACGCAGAGCTGAAACTACTGGGCGTAGCGGTCTGAAATTTTCCTTGGGGAGTGTAGGGAGCACTATGGAAACGGGAAAAAACAGGATTTTGGTGTTTATGAGAAGTCTGCGCGGGTTAAACCGCGGTGCAGCCTCTAGTCATCAATATACATTTTCTCAATTATATTTCTTTACAAAATTGTTTTAAAAAAAGTCACCATCAATGATACTGACTTTACACTAATAGAAATCGAAAGCCGGTTAAAAGATAAACGATGGCAAACAAAATTCTTAACTTTTGTCCGAAAGCCGATCAGTTTCAATGAGTCAACGCGCACAATGCGAGCTTCCGGTCGAGCGCCGCAATTGTGAACGATCTATGAATGAATGAACTGCCTACAATATACTGAGCTTTAAGGGGGATCTTGTTTTTTTTGTTATCGACTGATGATCTCAACCAAAAGACGTTCACCGCCGCCCCAAGCCTCAACTCATCGCCAAACCGACTGGTCTCGAGCGAACCTTATCCAGTGACTCCTTCATCCTTTACAATCACCAGGCCGTCTGACCAACTTGCGGTGGGTCAGAAGATCTGGTCCTTCAGGATTAACATAGAATAAGAGTTTTATAACGGGTGTGACGATGTACAGTACTCCAAAATTAATTGCGCACGCAGATCTTCGCTAATTGTCGTTTTCACGGAAACACCCGAATCAAAAAAACATAATTCTACTAAATTACGCATAAAGAAAATGCAATAACCACCTTATATGCATACATATTGTCTTCCGACGCACGGGAATCGACCGTTGCCTAGTGACAAAGATTTCTATGCTCATTATCACTTTGGTAGTACTGTAAGTAGTAAAGTTATTAAAGTTGTATATGTATTCGTACAAAAATAACTGCTAGTGACAAAATAATAAAATAAAATACCTTTCTTTATCACATAATACGAAAAATTACAGTCAATTTACTGTGTCAAGTAATCGTATAATTGTAAAGAAATCCCAAATTACTTCCTCCTCAAAGGAAGCAGCTAATATTAGCAGCAATACCTCAAGGTGCGACGCGCGTCTTTGATTCCCGACATTCCTGCGAGCTGAATGGGAACATTTATTATGTTCCGAATCGAGGAAGGAAATGGCCCGTGTTATTGTACCTTTGTATGGTTTGTATGGACTGTATTAAACTGGATGGGACAAGTCTTTTGTAGCAATCAGGGAAACTGTTGACTTTTAGAGCACGTCTGCAGCCGTGGAGTGGTCGACATATAGATAAGATGGCTTAAATATGATAATATGTTAGTGTTGTTATATTTTAATCGGTTTTTAGATTTTTTTAACTTATAGATATACTAGAGGCTGCCCCGCGGTATCACCCGCGCAGATTTCTCATAAACACAAAAATCCCGTTTTTTCCCGTTCCCGTGGGAATTTCGGGAAATCCTTTCTTAGTGCTCACCTACACTCCCTAAGGAACCTACATGCAAAATTTTAGCCCGCTACGCCCAGTAGTTTCGGCTCTGCGTTGTCTGTCAGTCAGTCAGTCAGTCAGTCAGTCAGTCAGTAACGGAAGAGTTTTATATATATTGATTTTATTACTTTTATTACCTCGTTACTCCGCTGCGCCTCGCAAATGTATGATGTATCCGTCTGGAATACTACATACGTCACGCCGATGTGGGGTAGGCAGACACAGTAAATTTCCACCTCTAATTCCTTCGTGTATGTTTTTTATATTTAAAATTACTCATTTAACCTCACATTCTCCTCGCATTTTTCTTCATCTATTTTTCAGTTCTTCTGAACAGAACCCTAGAAATTAATCTAAAGAATAACAAGCTCGATCACAATCGCACCAGACTATCAATTCTCAAAAATCCAATCACGCCGGCTCCGGCTCCGGCTCTGCAAACCTATAAATCGATTCGTCAACTCACAAAGCGAGTTTGTCGTCCGGACTCCGGACACTGACGGCGGATATCCCTGGTCACGTATCCGGACAATGGAGGACACAATGCGTGTCACCCAGGACGGAGTCAATGAAACTAATCTTTTGCAAAAACGTGCGTTCAGGGTAGAGCTGCGTTTAGACAGGAAGCTGCGACGAACAAAATAATGTTGTTCGCGAACATGATCTTAATTTACGTACCAGCTTGGCAGGCGAATGGCCATCTCAATGGTTGTTTAACGAAAGACGGAGCTGCCCGTTCATCGTGTGTTCATTAGTCACGACACCTAAAGAACCGTCCTATGGTGGTATTTTAATACAAAGACAAACAAACACACCCAGACCGGGAAACAAACATCGTTATTCATCATAACAATGTTCGCATCATGAATTTAATCCGGACCTATAGAGAAAGGAAACTAAAGCACCGAGACACCAGACGACTTAATTCATAATGAGGGGTTTTCGTTATTGACAGTTATAATGGTTCTAGGAGAATGCGTATAGATGGCACTGTATAGCCAATGTATGTAGGTGTAATGTCAACGTCAAATCTGATTGATCTGACTGATTGAATTCATATAGAATTTGACAGTAAACCTGATTGCTAGTGCCATCTTATGGCAGTCTCTGTAACTAAAAGTGACAGTTCGAAAACAGCCCATTATAAATTTACTAAAATAAAGTGTTTAGGAACATTTTAAAGTCCTTAATTATACAGAAAAATGCTTTTCAGACAGAAAGCTCCGTAAGAATTTCTACTGGATAGTTATAGTCATGTTAAAGTGGCCTTATCAGAAAAACTTATCTTCGTAATATAGTTAAACACTATCCGTGTTATTCATAAAGATACAGTAGATTTTAAGTAGCGTTACTGGAGGTCTACTTCTCTGGTTTGTTGTATGGTAAATACGTGACATCCAGTCTAAATTGACATATGTCAAATAACTAAAATGCTCTTTAACTTTTTATGAATAACAGGGTAAAAATATAAATAATTCAATGTTCGCGTTAGACGAGATGTCAAAACGTGGGCTCACCGGAGCGGGTACGTTCGGTACGACATTACATAATAGTTTTATTGTTCGGCCTAATTTATTGTAGTAAACCGATTACTTGGGGGCGACTGGTGAAGGGGGGATGGTCCGGGTAGAGCGGGGAGGGGGGTAATACACCGCTGTCAGATTATTGACACCTATCGCCGTGGCAGTTGAATTGTTTGCTCTAGTGGTGTATGCGCGCAAATATGTACCTTCAATAATATTTGGTTCTATGATATTATTGCAAATACATTGTTGATTTTGAAATGCTTAATATTATAGGGTTTTCATTTCTGATTACAATTTCACAATTCCTGTTTTGTACAGGTCTTATGGAAGTTTTGGGAACTCTTCCCTAAGTGTAGAATGTAGGTTGTCTGTCACATTTCAAATCCATTTCTCAAGCATTTTGGGCTATTCATTGTCAGTCAATCTTAAATCAATTGATGTAAAACATACAATGCTAATTTTTTTTATTTAAGTAATGAAATGTATTATATCCAAATAAAAAAAGTTACTTATGGTACCATCAAAAAACGAGATTGATATAGGTACGAAGTTTTCCCGGTCAGCTAGAAAATTCTAATTACCGCTGTCAAAAATACTTTATAATGATTTATTTAAGAATCCCCATACAACCATACCATCCCATTAGATTGCTTTAGAAATATCTCTGCCAGAGTTCTCACAGTCTAATGCGCTCTCCATCAACAGGCCTCGAGTAGAGAAAACAACCATGTTGTTATGATAGGGCTCCACTAGGGCTTCATTTGTTTGCGTGTCGCGTGTCGCGGTGACGATACTTCCGGGACATTGCCTGGTTTGGTGATGAAATTACTTAGAAACAGGAAACTATCTTCATCTTATGAAAATACAATATTATTGGTGGCATTTTTTTTATTATTGATTGTTTTCACACTTCCCTGTCCTAAGCGAAGTTCAACTAAGCCTCGGCGTGCGCTCCTAGTTCAAATTTTTAATTGTAAAAAATAGTATCAGATTCCTTTATTCATGAAATGAATCGTGTCTATACCTATACACCATATTAAGTTCTGTTGTGCGGATTGATCTGTGCTCTTTTTGACCTGTTTATTGCTCATTAGCTTACCTCGAGCCGCGTGGGGCGACCCGCCCCATGCATAATAGGATACTATTATGATTTTAATTTATTTTTATTTATGCGACAAACATTATGTACTTACCTGATACATCGTGTGTCCTATTTTAAATAAATATAGTAAATGCATCACACTTGGAGCCCCTAATTAGAAAGAACCTGTATCTAGGGTGCCCGAAACATATAGAGAGACGAACATTACACCCCAGACCGTAAAACAAACCTTAATATTCATCATAACAATGTTCGCCCCGTCGGGAATCATACCCAGATGCACACGCATCTCAGTCCACATCACTGCCAACTGAGCTACGGAGCAGTCTAAGAAGTTCATTCTTAATCTCTTTAGCTAATTCCTCATGCCTTGAATAAATCCTGCAGTTGTTTTGCTTAGAGTAGAATATTGAACGATTCCGATACTCTAATCCCGATTCCTGCCGCACCCAATAGGCTCGGAATCCACAATGTTGTGACGTCATAAATCTCTCCACCTCGCCCGCAAAGCCTTAACGACGGAGAGGAGACGCATGTGTGTGTGTATGCGTGTGTGCTTGTGTGTGTGCTAAGCTTCCCAGTGCCTGATGACATCATAAAAACCATGAAGGAGTATTGTTTTAAATTCTTGTTTAGATGTTCTATGTTAAAGTTTCAATTAAAATGACATGAGAAACACTGAGGATGAGATCTCGCGGTTGGTGCCTTCAAGTGCTCTCATTATTTTCTAGTTTCTTGCTTTATTTAAGTAAAAATAAACTTTTTTTTTTTCATGTAAAAACAGAGATTATCCGGAAGAGAAAGCTTAGAGAAATAAGGATGCTTTTTGTCGACTTACTATGTATTAAGTTTTTTTCTTGTTTAGCTAATAGAAAATATGTTAAAGCTTATAATTTCAAAGCTATAATATGTCACTAGAAACAAGAAAGTCTACTATAACTGTCGACGCTGAACTCCATTTCACAAGAGAGTCAGTTAAAAAGGGTTAAAACTAAATGAGGATAAACCAGGTAGGTAGGTGTGATATTTCGATTCTCAATCAATATTTAAATGATAAAGAGTCGTCTGCGGCGGCGGCGCAGGGGCTCAAGTCAAGACCGGTAGCACAATGACTCGTCGTTTATCAGGCTCGAAGCCGGGCCGACGAATTAATGACGCCGCGATAAACAGCAGCGGGCACTGCGGGCAGGTGGCGGCGGGTTCCGTGTGAGGGAATAACTGTCGTCTTCTTTAGCTTATCAACGTCGCAGGTGATAGACATCCATTGCTACTGGCGCTAGCTGAAGATCATCGCTGACGGTGTAAGTAAACCTTCAGCTTTTGAGCTAGTGGAAATTTTTTCAGCTGCAGCGACACGACGACCAAATAGCACTGTGGAACAAATGTTATTTCGTTCTTTCCTTTCTTTTTTATTAGTAACGAGCTTTCCCGGCTTACTTCGTTACGCCATAGAATATAAGATAAGTACTACAAAATACTTGGCTCTATAGAGTATGTTCTTTTGACTGCCCAGAATGGCCGAATAAAAAACAAACAACAACAACAAACCACCTGTCAAAATATGTAAACAACGGAAAAAATATTGCACCTTGGGTTATATTATTAGAGTTTAGGTAAGGATCCCTAATTTTTTTGAAAATCTAATATAGCCTATGACACTCGGGGTTAATGTAGCTCCCTACCAGTGAAAGAATTTTTCAAATCGGTTTAGTATTTCCAGAGCCTATTCGTTACAAACAAACAAACAAATCTTTCCTCTTTATAATATTGGTATAGACAAAGGAATCCTCCATAGATTGGCATACAGACCGGGCTTGAGAGACCCTCATTCGGTGCATTTCTAAAACCTTCACAGGGTGTTTGACCACTTTAAGAAGGATCTTCCTACTCTGCGCGGTAGCAACTCGAAAATTTTACCGCCCCAGCGATCATTATCAGTTCTTCGAGGCGCTTAAGTTTACTGTTTCATTAAATCTCAACAGCCACCAAGGATATTTTTGCAACTGTATAGATTACGCAGCCTCAATAATTTCCATATTGAAGTTTTAAAAATGAATTGTGCAGGTATGGGTCCCTAATACCTAACACGCAAGATGCCCTCTGGCGTCTTTTATGATGTTTATGACGCTGATCTCTGGCCCGCAGCCGCCGCCGCTCGAAGATCGGGTGGTTCAAATTATTAAATACTAGCTTTCCCGGCTTACTTCGTTACGCCATTGAATATAAGATACTACAAAAGACTTGGCTCTAAAGACTATGTTCTTTTGACTGCCCAGAATGGCCCAATAAAAAACAAACAACAACAACAAACCACCTGTCAAAATATGTAAACAACGGTAAAAATATTGCACCTTGGGTTACATTCTTTGAGTTTAGGTAAGTATCCCTAATTTTTTTGAAAATCTAATATAGCCTATGACACTCGGGGTTAATGTAGCTTCCTACCAGTGAAATAATTTTTCAAATCGGTTCAGTATTTCCGGAGCCTATTCGTTACAAACAAACAAACAAACAAACAAATCTTTCCTCTTTATAATATTGGTATAGATAAGCCCACTGCTGGGCGAATGCCTTTCCAAGTATTTTCCAGTTCGCTCCAGCGGCTGCCAGTCTCATCTATGTTTCCTCAGCAACGGTCATTATATCGTAGGTCCATTTGGCTGGTGGTCTGCCTGCACTTCTTTTCCCATCTCTTGTTCTCCATTTGAGGATGGCTTGGTCAGTGGGTCGTTTTGGCTTTGCTCCTTATGAATTGGAAAAAAATTAACCATCTTCCAAGGGTCTTAGCGAAGCGTCATGAAAAGTGGCAGCAGTGTGTATTTCTGATGACAATACAATAATATTGTACTGTAGAACTGATCTGATGATGGAGCCGGAGGGTTTAAACTGGAACTTTATGAAACATCGGTACCTATCGAAGCTGTGTGTGAAGCTGTTAAAAAAGTCTTGTAATGAACTTTGACCACGATTAGGGCTTCAAGGTCTGATGAAGAAGCCGAAAGATAAGCACTGGCATTCCATTACATTATGTAAAGCGTGTTTTTTTCTTGAATTCTTGATTTAATAGGTCCCAATACTTTGAAATCAAAACAAACGTTTCTAACCTATAAGGTAGCGATAAGTACTTCAATGTGCCATCCCTTTTCGATGTACGAAATAATACAACATACTATCCCGGCTTACTTCGTTACGCCATATAATCAATATATATAAAACTCTTCCGTTACTGACTGACTGACTGACTGACTGACTGACTGACTGACTGACTAACAGACAACGCAGAGCCGCAACTACTGGGCGCAGCGGGCTGAAATTTTGCATGTAGGTTCCTTAGGGAGTGTAGGTGAGCACTAAGAAAGGATTTCCCAAAATTCCCATGGGAACGGGAATAAAACGGATTTTTGTGTTTATGAGAAATCTGCGCGAGTGAAACCGCGGGGCAGCCTCTAGTATAAGATACTACAAAAGACTTGGCTCTATAGACTATGTTCTTTTGCCTGCCCAGAATGGGCTTGATAAAAAAACAAACAACAACAACAAACCACCTGTCAAAATATGTAAACAACGGTAAAAATATTGCACCTTGGGTTACATTCTTTGAGTTTAGGTAAGGATCCCTAATTTTTTTGAAAATCTAATATAGCCTATGACACTCGGGGTTAATGTAGCTTCCTACCAGTGAAATAATTTTTCAGATCGGTTCAGTATTTCCGGAGCCTATTCGTTACAAACAAACAAACAAACAAACAAACAAATCTTTCCTCTTTATAATATTGGTATAGAAAAATATTCAAAGAGTTATCTTATCTTAGAGGCTGCCCCGCGGTTTCACCCGCGCAGATTTCTCAAAAACACATAAATCCCGTTTTTTTCCGTTCCCATGGGAATATGAGGAAATTATTCCTTAGTGCTTCCTTACACTCCCCAAGGAACCCACGTGAAAAATTTTAGCCCGCTACGACCAGTAGTTTCGGCTCTGCGTTGTCTGTCAGTCTGTCAGTCAGTCAGTAACGGAAGAGTTTTAAGTATATTTGATTGTTATCAATAAGTCTGGCCATTCGAAGAGGTCAGGTCAGATTCAGCTAATCTAATTTTAGGCACCGTACCTGCCGGTTGCAGCGAAGCCATTTTTTCAGAAGGTACATTACAATAAATGCAGGCCCCTTCAGGTTGCAGTACTACGTTAGTAAGATACGTGATTTTAAGGTGGTCCCTCTCGGTATGGCGCGAAATTAAAATTTTTTCGCGTTTTTTATTTTTTCTGCCGAAAGTTTTCATTTTTAATAAAGTTATAATGAATTCGCGTATGTAAAAAACCATCTTCCACATTGTAATACAACGTTTTTGGAAGACAGACCTACAGATTTTTTGTCTAAGGGGTAAAAGGCCAAAAATCAAGATCCTTGAATATACACAAAATCGGTAACTCTGTCTTTCAAAAACGATATATCACAATGTGGGAGATTGGTTTTTACGTACGCGAATTAATTTAAACTTTATTAGAGATGAATACTTTTGCCAAAATTATTAAAAACGTGAAAAAATTTGAATTTCGCGCCATACCGAGAGTTACTAAAGTCTAAAATAAAACTTTTCTAAATAAGGCAGAACGTATTTCTATACGATCAAAAAGATTATCAGCCATATTTTGATTTATTTTCTCATTAATAAAATAGAAGATAGTATTAAAAAAGTTAACTGTATAATTAATTAGACGATCAGAATATAAAAAAATAGATAGAGGTCGACTATTCTTTAAGAGGCAGTGCTTGGCTGCTTATGTCTTTACATAAGCAGCCAAGCACTGCCTCCACCTCCAACACCTAAACTTCGCGTTATCAACTCCAAGTAAGGTAAACAAATAATATTAAGTTTTGATAAGATTTTATTACCATAAGCGGCTATCATTACTCACGTCATTATCCGCGGTCGGGTGTCCGAGTGTCCGGCGTCCGTGTGTCCGGTGTCCGTGTCCTTCGTAAAAGAAATATTAAATCGTTTAAATCGTTTTTGCGCGGCTTAGCGACCGGTTCTTGTTTTGGTCGCCGAACGAGAAGTCCTCTTTAAATATAAACTCGCCACATTATTCGAGGATTACTTTTTATTTTATTAGCAATCATTTACGGTATTATTTTAAATAAATCAGTTATTAATGATCAGCTAGAATATTTTGATAGGTCTTTAATAAAAGACTAACTGGCATCTTAATTTTGTTTTTGATAAATTACTTCAAGTTATTAAATAAGTCACAATGTTTAGTAATACATAATAGCGAAATCAGGCAGTAAATTAGCCTATAAGGATTATTTTAAATAAAAGAAGTGATTAAACTTTAAATTTAAGTACATTCATTTGTATTTCATTCTGAAATATTATTCTCTAATTTATGAAAATTAGTTACATAAGACTTTTTTTAAACTTTCTAGTAGTTTGCGCCGTCTCTCTCTGCAAGCGCGGAACAGTTTAATTTATATAGCGAATTGATAGTTTAGTTCTAGGTTAATAAAGAAAGTTTAATTCATGTTGTTTACTTTTTTAATGGAGGCAACTAAAATCAGCCCTTAGCTTTAAGAGATCGCACACCCGCCATCAAACTCGGATTTATGACACGAAATCCTTTTATATTTAATCTGTTAATTCAGTGTCATTCAAACATCCGCTCAACAAACCAAATCCAAAATTTCGTTTCATTTCATTAAACTAAAAGCTGACAATCTATGGCATTTGTCGCTAAATACAATTACAAATACAACTTATTCGTTTATAACATATTTAAGGGAATTTAATCGTTATTTCAATAGAGGTAAAGTCTAGTAAGAGTGCAGTGTAAAGTTGGTCGCAGCTAAAAGTTAAGGGGCGATATCTATTACAAATAATCAGATTATGTTCGTGCGAAATTGAATGGGATTAGCTCATTGTCGCAGTTTCGACATATTTCTATAGTTGCTATTATAGCAGCCATGCAGCATGTGTTTGGGAATATTGACTTTTTGTGACATATTTTTACTCAACGATGTTGTAGCTATATAAATTAATACTTTTAGACAATATTTCGTAATCCTAAATTGCTATTTTTGTGGAAATGACACGTCATTCGATTTAAAGCCTACACAATTCTATTTATTTCTGTAATGCTAACTGACTGTGACTGTGAGACAAGGAACATCGCAAACCGCTTAGGTAAGAAACTTGGGGTGTAGGTAGGTATAATGGTGTAGCAATCATATTTACTAAATATAAATCAGAGCTAGACTTTAAAAATTATCCTGCCGTTATATATACTGTAGAAACTTTAATTTACCAACAACAGCCAAAGCAGCTGAGATAGAGATTTGAAATTTTCTGCGAAGGGGATGAAGGGGTGTACAGTCACGGACTAGGAGGCCGTAACAGATTTGTCTATGGTTTCGTTAGCCCTAGACTGTATTACCGAAGAACAAGAGCTATTTTGCAATACAGAAAAACCGGAAGTGTTACGTCGATCGTGTCCGCCACTGTACTAAGGGAGGAATTTCTAAAATCCCATGGTAAAGTAAAGGGAGTAAATTTGAATTATAAGTAAACATTTGTACAGGCACAGGTGACAATTTAATTAATAAAAAAAACTATAATTTAATTATAACAATGTAAAACCTTATCTGCGCCAATTTAAGTGCCGGCCAAAAGTCAGAAAAGTCAATTTTCGCGTTTCTTAGGCGGGACTTAAGAGCCTCCTCGACTGGCCAATGGGCAGCTAATGGAAGCGCTTTGTTGTAGGGTGACCAGCTTTTTCTACTTTGTGACCTGAATAGAATAAAATCGCGATAAAAGCAAAGCAGAGCTGAAAAAACATCTGAATTCTTCGTCATGGTAAAGGTTGCAGCAGTAGACTGGATGAGAGTCGCTCCAATCGGAATATTTGCAAATATATAATCACTCGTCTCAATTTTTTTATGAAATGTGTGGAATTGAAGGTACAGCTCTGTGCCGACTATAAATATCCTCAAAGAAACATTGTTATATTATTCCTCTTTATATAAATACACGGTCACTTTTTTATCGTGGCCGAAACTTTTAGGGTTATGTCCTTGCATGATATATTACTCGAAAAAATATTTCAAAAATAACTTTTGTTTTTTTTTTTTTTGAGAATTCAAAAGTATTTTTTTAAATATTTTTTCGAGTCATATCATGCAGTGACTTAATCCTGAATGTTTCCGCCATCGCCATCGCCGGGGTCCATCGGCCTCAAATAAGTTTTTTTTTAATTCTAAAAAAAAACTTATTTAAGGCCGATGGACCCCGTTTTTACAACCCCGCGCATTTCCCGCCACACCCTGTCTCGTCTGGCGCCAACTAAGCCACCTAGGTCATTGCTGCACATCGTTTTTTATTTACATAAACATTCGAAGGACTTCAAGTGAGCACGGTTCATTATTTTTCAATTCTGTTTTCAGGAATCAGTCCTGTATAACTATGCCTACCGTGTGTTAAATTTTCTTCCACAAAAAAAGTAACCGTGTATTTGTGTAGAAAATATGTGTAATGTAGGGGATAGAGGAGGGCTCGTTTGGGGGCCTCTCCAGGCGACTATTGTCGTAAGGCAAGGCAAACATTTGTTTACCTGAGCCAATTGGTGGGCACCCTGAACTACCTGCCTTTCACAGTATAGGATACTTTACCAAATAAGGTATCAATAGCGATTAGATTAGATGTAGTCTAATTGACTTTTAATAAGTAATATCTTGTATCCTTTATTGAATAAAGATTTTTTGATTTTCTTTTGATACTAAAATGTGTGGCGACCCTAGCGGCGCAGCGATCGGTCGCTAAGTGAGCGGCGTGATTCACGCGCGCGGTCAACTAATTTATTTGCTTTTACCGACTCGAATCTGCTCCACAGACAATGTATCTACTGTTATTTTAGGACAACGATGGAGGCATTAATCAGCTATTGAAACACTATTTTATATGGACAATAAAGATTCTGTGTTCAAATGTATAGAAAAAGTCCGCGCCAGCTCAGTTTGCGCGCGACTGGGGTGCAAACTTCACCCGCGATTTAAAACAAATTGTTATTCGACTGACAGATTGATCTTCTTTTTCTTCCTCAGCACATATCAGCCTACTGATGGGCGAATGCCTCTCCAATTATTTTCCAGTTCGCTCTGTCGGCTGACGATCTCATCCAAGTCTCCCCCGCAACAGTCTTTATGTAGTCGGACCATCTGGTCCATCTGATGGTCTGCCTACACTTCTACAGATTGATAATTGGTTCATATTTTGAAAAAGGCTGTTTGGCCTGCAATCTGCAACGGGAGCTTAGGGGGTCAATCGGCTAGAAGGGGGCTAATCGAACCTGGTGCTCTCCAAATAGAAATTGAACCACAGAGGCAGTCTATGAAATTTTGGAGCAGAATCTATATCAATACGTAAAGAGGAAATTTTTATTATTTTCTTGCATTGAATAGAGAGAGACTACTGAACCGACAACCGATTTCAAAAATGATTTTACTGTCGGGAAGCTAAACTATCGTCGGGTGACATAGGCTATAGAATATTATCTATACCAATATTATAAAGAGGAAAGATTTGTTTGTTTGTAACGAATAGGCTCCGGAAATACTGAACCGATTTGAAAAATTCTTTCACTGGTAGGAAGCTAGATTAACCCCGAGTGTCATAGGCTATATAAGATTTTCAAAAAAAATAGGGATCCTTACCTAAACTCAAATAATATAACCCAAGGTGCAATATTTTTTCCGTTGTTTACATTTTGACAGGTGGTTTGTTGTTGTTGTTTGTTTTTTATTCGGCCATTCTGGGCAGTCAAAAGAACATAGTCTATAGAGCAAAGTCTTTTGTAGTATCTTATACTCTATGGCGTAACGAAGTAAGCCGGGAAAGCTCGTCAAAAAAAAAGAATGCAGGGCGGTACGAAGTTCGCCGTATCAGCAAGGTGGAAGTGTGGATTCATCATCATCATCATCATTTCAGCCGTAGGACGTCCACTGCTGGACATAGGCCTCCCTCAAGGCTCTCCATCTGTACCGATCGCAGGTGGCCTGCATCCAGCGTGGACCCGCAGCCTTGCGCAGATCATCCGTCCATCTGGTCGGTGGACGTCCTACGCTGCGCTTGCCGATCCGTGGTCTCCACTCGAGAACTTTTCGGCCCCAGCGGCCATCTGTTCTGCGGGCTATATGACCTGCCCATTGCCACTTCAACGAGCTTATCCGCTTGGCTATGTCGGTGACCCTGGTTTCTCTGCGTATGTCCTCATTTCTGATTCGATCCCGCAGAGAAATCCCGAGCATAGCCCGCTCCATGGCTCGTTGAGCTACCCGGAGCCTGTTCATAAGCCCTATAGTGAAGCACCACGTTTCAGAACCGTATGTCATCACTGGCAGCACACATTGGTTAAATACCTTCGTCTTCAGGCACTGAGGAATATTGGACGAGAAGACGTTGCGTAGTTTCCCGAACGCCGCCCATCCGAGCTGGATTCGGCGATTGACCTCCTTCTCGAAGTTGGACCTACCTAACTGGATGGTTTGTCCTAGGTATACGTACTCGTCGACAACTTCGAGAACCGAGTTCCCAACCATAACTGGGGTAGGCAGAACATGGACATTAGACATGACCTTCGTCTTGTCCATGTTCATTTTAAGGCCCACCTGTTGGGAGACTCGGTTGAGGCCTTCGAGCATCGTGCTGAGTTCCTCCATCGACCTGGCCATGACTACGATGTCGTCGGCAAACCGAAGGTGAGTGATGTATTCGCCGTTAATATTGATGCCCTGCCCTTTCCATTCTAGAAGTTTGAAGGTGTCTTCTAAAGTGGCGGTGAACAGTTTCGGAGATATAACATCATTATAACAACATTTATTTAAATAAATAAAATAAAATAAATCAGCTAGTATTAAATAAAAGTAATCCACACTTGCACCTTGCATGCAATAACTCACACGCACAGACACAGTCAATAAATCACAACAATTAGTTCGCCGCTAGGTAAACAGTCCCGGCAGATGGCGCGCCGGTCGGCCGGTCCATGCGCGAGCGCAATTTGTCGCCCGGCGATCAATATCGATCGGAGACGGTTTGCTCCGGTTTGGCTTTGATGGTTTATCTTAAGAGCCAGTTCACAGTGATGCCAGCGCCATTCGCGAAAAAAAAATGTTCTAAATTAAGGCAAATGTCAAAAATGTGGCACAGTATGACACTAGAAAATGTGGCCTAGTATTTTAAGGGCACTTTTGTATCTTTTTGCTTTAAAGTTAAAGACCAAAGAAAGCTACAAAGTGTTGCTAAAAGTGGCCACTTTTGGCAACAATCCGTGGATTAGTTTGTTCTTTTTTTAAGGACTACTTTACTGTGCTAAAAAATACTAAGCAAGATTATCTAGTGCCACATTTCTGATATTTGCCTTAGTTGAGATGTTTTTTTTTTTTCGAGAATGGCGCTAGCATCGCTGTCAACAGGCTCTTAAACTAGATTTTAGCTCTGAGTAGCTGCCTCAGGTTTAAAGTTTACATCGTTATTTTCATAATTCCAGCCTAGATGTCGACGACAAACCTCTTTGAATGGTTTTTGCCGTAATCGCCACGCTTCGCAGGCTATTTTTTTTTTACTTGGTAGTTTTATAATTTAAATACAAGTATCGTAGCAACACATAATCTTACTTGTCAAAATTTCTTAGTGAAAAGTTTTTAAGAAACATAAGAGAAATACCACATAAATGTATCGAGCTTGAGCTACGCTCAATGAATGAAGGATTTCTAGCGCCATTTATTTGTAAGAAGCAAATTTTCGGGGATAAATGTGTTGCAAATTATAAGTATAAGTCTCAAATAATTTATTATAATAAATTGTTCAGTATTTTAATAATCCAGGGAGGGAGTGCGGCGGCCCCGTGCGGAGCGCGCCGGCAGATGCGTCACGGACGTTTAGCGGCGAATCATTGCAAAAAAGGGTCTATTAGCAACAATGCCATACAATATTATACTATAATATAATATAATAATATACGTCGCTGGCTCAGCGGCGCAGCGCTGCAATGATCTGATTGTTTAATTGAGTGAAGGTAAATTATTGCCGTTATACTAATGTTGGGACAGAAATTATGAGTCAATGAGACCGGCTCAAGCTGAATATTAGCTATAAAACGAAATATATCGACACCCGCGAAAAAAAATAATAACTTCTAAACTAATAGGCGAATATCAAAAATGTGGAACTATGCTGACTTAAATTTAGCCTAGTATTTTCAGGTCACTGTTTTAGTTAAGGACCAAAGAAACATTTTTGCCAAAGGTGGCCGTTTTAAGCAACACTTTGTGGCTTTATTTGGTCTTTAACCTAAAAGCTATACAATATGTGCTCTAAAAATACAAGGCTACTTTATCTAGTGGAATACTGTTCCACGTTTTTGATATTTGCCTTAGTTTAGAAGATACCTTTGTGGCGCTACTTTAGCTGTGCTATGCCCACTAAGGGCATACTCTACGAGAATATCACCGCAATATCATCGCCGTGTAGTGAAGACACCGTTCTAAAAGAGTGTATAGAAATATACGTTACACAAACAATAACGTAGCCGCGATTCACTAGCTTGTGGAAACGGTCCCTAAATATATAATTTCCGTCAAATTCGCACAAAGGTGCCGTTGACAAATAAATGTAATTAGGATTAAGATGATGCGATACGATCGTGGAGTGAAGCTTAACGTGCGGCCAGGGACCAGGGACGGGACAATCGCGTCGACATGACATTGATACGAACTCAAAATAGTTGAGATGACAATATAGAATGAGTTGAATAAAGCAATACTTGAATAATGTACGACTGAATTGACAGAAATATTTTTGTGTCAACTTTAATTTACTTTATAGTTATTTTTAAAACATCTTATCGTTAGCCTTTAGTTTGTGATATGATCGACTATTGTCACCCGGTATAAATTACACAAAGAATCAAAAATAAATTGAATTTCTGTGTCTGTCATTTTTTTATTTAAGTTTTTGATTGTAGATTTCAGGTTATAATAAAACTAGAGGCTGCCCCGCGGTCTCACCCGCGCAGGTTACTCGTAAACACAAAAATCCCGTTTTTTCCCGTTCCCGTGAGAATTTCGGAAAATCCTTTCTTAGTGCTCACCTACACTCCTCAAGGAAACCACGTGCCAAATTTCAGCTCTTAACGCCCAGTAGTTTCGGCTCTGCGTTGTCTGTCAGTCAGTCAGTCAGTAACGGAAGAGTTTTATATCAATACTAGAGGCTGCCCCGCGGTTTTTCCCGCGCAGATTTCTCATAAACACAAAATTCCCGTTTTTTCCCGTTCCCGTGGGAATTTCGGGAAATCCCTTCTTAGTGCTCACCTACACTCCCTAAGGAACCTACATGAAAAATTTCAGCCCGCTATATATATAACTCTTCCGTTACTGACTGACTCACTGACTGACAGACAACGCAGAGCCGAAACTACTGGGCGTAGAAAGCTGAAAATTGGCACGTGGGTTCCTTGGGGAGTGTATATGAGCACTAAGAAGGGATTTCCCAAAATTCCCACGGGAACGGGAAAAAACGGGATTTTTGTGTTTAAGAGAAATCTGCGCGGGAAATACCGCGGGGCAGCCTCTATATTGATAATAAGTTAATAAAGCCAAAACGTTGGCACACACGAGTGGTTCCACAAAGGATGGCCACGGCGACGTGGTCGACCTTGAAAGTGGTGGAGCAATGAGCGGGGGCTCACGCTTAGACCTGGTGGTACCCGGATCGGGAGGAGTGGAGAAAGAGGCCTTTGCCCAGCAGTAGGACGCTTCATTTTCATCTTCAATGGTAGGGGTAGAGAATTGCCTGCACTTAGCTCGCGAACTTGGAGCCGTGCATTTCCCCACATTTATAGGAGCCATCCGAGCTCATCAGCAAACTAACTGCAGGATGAGACCAGGATGCTCCAACAGCTCAGCTAGATGGTCAGCTGGGCCGGGAATGGACAACCTGGTTTCGATTGTGGCTGGACAGGCTAACAGCATATGCTCCACCATCTCATCCACTTCCATACAAGCCCTGCACAGAGGGCTGTCTGTCGCACCTATATTGTATAAATTCTTATTTAATGAACAGTAGGACGCTACAGGCTGCAAATAATAAAAATAATAAGTAATAATAAATTACCTAAATCTTACAACTCAGGTAATTAAATAGAAGATGCGGCTACTTCCGCCGCGCCGCCGCCGTCCCTTGAGGAATGGTTCAGTATTATTCAAAAGGAATGAAAATTGAAACCCCCCGCGGCCCGCCCGCCGCCCGCTCGCTGAAGAAATGCCCAGATTATTGCATAAACTGAATAAATTGATGTAAGGACGGAAAAAGAGATCCTTCTAGCTGTTACGAAAGTTTAGGATAATTTGTTTTTATAGTCGACCCGGCAAACTTCTTCTACTTTAAACCTTCCTTTTGAATTACTCTATCTATTACAAAAAACCACTTAAAACACTGTCCGTAGTTTTAAAGATTTAAGCATACACAGAGACAGACGTGGAAAGACTTACCTTAAACTATAAAGACAATAAAGTCGCTTTCTGCGTCTGTCTCTAAGTATGCTTAACAATATCAACAAATCAATAAACCTATGTTATGTAGTATTGATTTGTAAAATTACTGAATGAATGTAAATATTTGTGTGACGTTCTTTTATTATGTGTTACACATACGGCTGTACATTTGTATTTTTGTTTTTAATACTTACTTGCTTTTTTGTTAATTTTAATACAATTTTTACCAATCAGAACAAATTTAAAACACCTGAATTTAGTTTTCTTATTATCTCTACTCTTCCAATGATTTTGCTAACCATACAAAATGGCCACTTAAGACATCCAATTTTTAAAAACTTAACAGCCTGTCATTTTCTCCTCCTCAGGTGCCGGGGGGAGGGGGGAGCGGGGGGTAGGTAATCAACAATTTAAAACGGAGGCTAAGCAAGCCGGCTCCCGCGCTCGGCTAACTTGACAATTTGTTACGTTGAAGGAAGTCCCTCCTTATCCTGAAGCCAGATTAATTGGACGCCCTAATAAAATAAATAATACAAGGCGCAGACTGATTTACAAGAACGGTAGGTACAGTGGCGGACACGGTCGGCGTAACACTTCCGGTTTTTCTGTATTGCAAAATAGCTCTTGTTCTTTAGTAATACAGCCTAGGGCTGACGAAACCATAGACAAATCTGTTACGGCCTCCTAGTCCGCCACTGTACATAGTTATCTCCTAGTTTGTACTGTAAACTACCACATTGTAGTGTGCGTCAAATATATACAAATTTTCATAAATTGACCTTATTATCTATACTACCTACTATTATAAAGAGGAAAGATTTGTTTGTTTGTTTGTAACGAATAGGCTCCGGAAATACTGAACCGATTTGAAAAATTCTTTCACTGGTAGGAAGCTCCATTAACCCCGAGTGTCATAGGCTATATAAGATTTTCAAAAAAATTAGGGATCCTTACCTAAACTCAAGTAACATTACCCAAGGTGCAATATTTTTTTTCCGTTGTTTACATATTTTGACAGGTGGTTTGTTGTTGTTTTGTGTTTCTTATTCGGGCAGTCAAAAGAACATAGTCTATAGAGCCAAGTCTTTTGTAGTATCTTATATTCTATGGCGTAACGATGTAAGCCGGGAAACTTTCCTCTTTATAATATTGGTATAGATAAGGTAATTTATATCAAAACAGGTACATACATTTAAAAGGCTTATATTCTTATTATTATATTAGGTACACAATCAGCTACCAACACCAGCGCCGAGCTCCGGCCGTAACTCGACTCTCGAGCCAATAGCAATAATCATTAGCGCAGCTGAGATGGATTGATGACGACGATTGATTGATCGCCGTGTCTAGGTTTATCTTGCCTCGGATTGATACGGCCGGGAGCTGTAGGCATCTGTCTCAAGGCCTAATTAGGTCTTTGGAATTAATTACGAGATTTGTATTATTTACTAAGGTACTTTCTCCGATTTTTAAATTTTTTGAAAGATATCGAGAATTATAATTATTATGAGCCTATGCTGTTCCACTGCTGGGCAAAGGCCTCCCTTCCCCTCTCCTATTACATTCCTCGCGTTCTTGTTTGCGCAGTCTACCAAATAAATTTATTAAAGCGCCCAGCTCGTATGAGTATCTCTTTTTCGATATCAATAAGTACATCCATTATTACTTAATAGGTACCTACTTACTATAATAGGTACTACTTACTCACTAAGTACTTTATACTTATTATAAATGCGAAATTAACTCTGTCTGTCTCGTTTTCACGGCAAAACTACTGAACCCATTTGAATGAAATTTGATACGGAATTAGTCTGCCTGAGAAAGGACATAATAGGCTACTTTTTAAACCGATGCCTCTACTGGGAATTTGGCGGTTAGAACGGAAATTGCGCTTGCGAAGTCGCAGGGTGCTCACAGTCAAGAATAAGCTCGAAATAAAAAAAAATTGAAGTTCGTATTTGAGTAAAGCGTCATAATTACTTCTGACTTAGGCCTCCTTTACGAAGACGCTGCGGACGCCGCGGCGGGGCCCGACGCGTTTCCTTATACGAAATCGAACATTGGCTTTTGTTGACATTGCTATATTTACGTTTGATTTAATCGCAGCACCCCCCCCCCCCCCCCCCCCCCACGACGCCGATGACGCCCCGCTCAACGCCACGCGTGATCCTAAATGCGCCTTTAGTAGGTTCTTTGTTATATTGGCTGTTACTTATGCTTATAGGTACTAAACAAAAATATACCATCATGCCTAGGTACCACTGTGCAAGAAGGTTTATAATCCGAAGATTCATCAATCAGGGATAGTTTGGCAAAGCTCCTAAAAAGCTCTAAAAGTTGAGAGTGTCCGTCGATAGTTTAACATAAACTCTGATTGATGGCGGACGAGGAGCAAGACCAAAAACGTTATTAAACAACTTGCTGCCGCAAAAACTGATCGCCGCAGCCAGCGAGCTACTTTGACGAACATTCTAGCTTTTTACTAGATGGGTATAGATTCTCACTGTCACTTTTTTAATAAAATAAGTAGGTACCCTAAAAGAAACTGACTGAGTTCTCTTTAAAGAGATTGGAAACCGCCGCTATTAATCTGAGGTTCTCTTTTACTTGCTACGAAGATCCTTAAGAATCTGACACTGACAGACAACAAACAGTGAAACGGCTTGATCTTGGCTTGATATCAATATATATAAAAATCTTCCGTTACTGACTGACTGACTGACTGACAGACAACGCAGAGCCTAAACTACTGGGCGTATAAAGCTGAAAATTGGCACGTGGGTTCCTTGTGAAGTGTAGGTGAGCACTAAGAAGGGATTTTCCGAAATTCCCACGGGAACGGGAAATAACGGGAATTTTGTGATTATGAGAAATCAGCGCGGGAAAAACCGCGGGCCTCTAGTTTGATATATAGTTTACGATAAATACATACCTACCAGAAGTGACTTGAAATTTCGCAAACAAAGTTATCGATGTATTTTGTATGAGCAACGCATGAACATCCACGGACTAGAAATGCACAGCAAACATTGTAGACAAAATAATCGTTCAGAATCTATGCGAATGTAAGTTTCAACTAGGAGGAGAAAAGTAAGTACAGAGCGACACAAAAATCTAGAAATTAAAAAGTGGCAACACAGTATGGAAAATTTCTAAAAATGTCAAATTTCCGACTGTTTGCCACTTTCACTTTTTATTTTTTAGTTTTTTGTGTCGCACTTTACTTAGGTACTTTTCTCCTCTACTAGTTGAAACTTACATTCCAAATTTCAAGTCTAAAAATATAATAGTACTTATAAAAAAAATGGCTCACCTTCCTTCACTTCGTTCCAAATGCAGTGAATTTACACAGCACAAAAGGTACCTATCAATTTAATTTTTATGGTATCATAAATGAAAATTAAAATTTATGAAATGTCTTTTCTTTCTTGCACAGTAAGTTATTCTAAATATAAAATTATATAACTTCTAAACTAAGAAAAGAACCTACGGGAAAGGAAATACACTGGATGAATAGTTAGTAAAACTCGTTCCACAAGCAAAAGTTGAACAAGTGTTATAAGGAGTAGCTAGCGTAATCTAGTGGCGCCTTTACGTAATCTATTTTCACTGAGAATGTAAAATGTTGCTACTTGACAAAAGATGGCGCTTTCATAATATTTTGTTTATAACCGTTCCGAATCTGAAGTGACTTGTCTCACCAATTTGTTGCTTTAAAAATTTACATGCAATATATAATTTTGTCATTTATTGTTTTAAATTTATTTTGATTCTTAAATTAACATTAGTTTTTTTTATGATTATTTTTATTTTAAGAAGTGTAAATGCTAATTTAAAATATTTAAAAACATAAATCCAAGCATAGATTCTGAACGATTATTTTGTTTACAAAGTTTGCTGTGCATTTCTACTCCGTTGATGTTCATACGTTGCTCATACAAAATACTCTCCTGTGATCCGCATCGATAACTTTGTTTGCGAACCGTTTGATAAACTTCAGGCTTCAGATGGGATGGATGTCATTCATTATGTCATTGAACTGTCATTGAAAGTTGCGGCGGAGCTCGAGCCGGTCGCTACAACGTGGTTTCTTTATTTTTTTACATTAAATTTCTGTGATTAACATTCCTAAAATGAAGGGTGACAAAGCCGTAGACGTCCAGACCCTGAAGGACATCGCTAACAAGCTGAGAATTCACAGCATCGTTGCCACCAATGCCTCAAAGTCCGGGTAAGTTGATAACCTCAATCCTCAAATTGTGCCGCTACTTGAAGGTCTTCCGAAGGTGAAGAACCCATGGTTTCGTATCCCCAGTTAAATTTGTAGGAGATACACATCGATATTGCCTTCTCTATGTTTACTTAAAGTATGTTTTGGGTTATTTGTTAGGCCAGAAACTGCCAATGCAAATGCACATGTTTTGCATAGCCGGCCGGTACCTAATTATGCCGGTCAAGGTTCATTTCCTGTCCTGGTGACATCTACCTCTTTCCGTCAGTAACTTAACGCTTGAGATTCCGTATGAAATGTAAATAGTTTCTTTAATGAGATAGGAGTCTCATGTGATAATATAATATGTTGAATGATAAACTGTTTCAAGGTAAACCACTTCATGACTAAACTAGGCAATGATATAATAGGTATTGCATGCTGTAATAGAAAATAGTAAGCATTACGTACTTAAATCATTTTGTTATGATTAATTTATTACTAGTAGCAGTCCCGGCGAACTATGTATTGCTACTACTATTTTTTGTTTTTTTTATCCATTTTCCTCGCAATTTTTCTATTTTTAAACCTTGCGAACATTTCAAAACCACTCAGCCTGGCTGTTTTTAAGTAAAAGTGAGACTAACAAACCACAATTAATTACCATCTCATGTAATGATTCAGTGAATTACCAGTTGGTGCCAGCCAACATGTTATCCTGGTTTTTGGTGTGTTTGTATGGCTTTGTACGGGCACCCTTAGTAAAGTTCCATGCTAGTGTTTTCCCATGGCTCAGCTCACATTTTCATGCGTAAGGTCAATCTATACTCTACTGAACCAAGTTTAAATGGTGAGAACTAATGGAAAATCGGGAGGAAGTTAGTAAAAATCAACAATTCTAAATTCCCATAAAGTATTCCATTACTGTTCTATCTATTTTCAACTGTCAAAGATTTGACTTTAATTCACCCATTCTGAGCAGGCAAAGTAACATAGTCTTTACAGCCCAGTTTTTAATTGGTTGGTAGTATAATAGCGGTGTAAACTTAAAATGTAAGGTGATAAATTATAAATTCCATAGATTGTTTCCCAAGTTGTCAGTGTTCTTAGATAAAAAATACAATAAAAATTCACATTATTGTAAATGTAATGTCTTTTTGTTATGCTTTCACACATAAAGTGCTAAACTAATTTTTATTAAAATTGATAGCTAAGTATTCATTAAATACAAAAACTGAGAACCAAGAGACAGACACAATTGCTTTGAAAAAGGGTTGTCATTTGAAAGTGAAAATTCTCATACAATGACTTGGGATGTACAGTCACGGACTAGGAGGCCGTAACAGATTTGTCTATGGTTTTGTCAGCCCTAGACTGTATTACCAAAGAACAAGAGCTATTTTGCAATACAGAAAAACCGGAAGTGTTACGCCGATCGTGTCCGCCACTGTATCATAATAACACTTAACTCTTAACTAAAATCATGTGTGAATAAAATTATATTACAATTAAAGCAAAGCTGTATCGTATTGGTGTGAGTGTTATGAGTCTAGCTTTATCATAGATCTAGAAGCTTTGTATCTAGGTCACAGTACAAGTTTACAACTAAGGTCAAATAAAGGGCTTGCACTACAATTTACATATTTGTTTCCGAGGGTGTAATGTCTCCGGTTTATACAGGTTATACCTACTCAAGGGCTTTAATTGTGATGCGTTATTTATTATATCTATTAAAAACACGCAATCTCACGCGTACTCTTATCTCGCGTATTATCAACAAGGAAATGTGGCTGACTGATAACCCCTGATAGGGTACTTAGTTACCGTTTCTTACAATTTACCTAAAAAATAGTTGTCATCTCGTTATCTTGTGAAATTTAGAGGTTAAACGTGACCACGTGGGGACACATGCATGCTTTCAAAGTCAAATAAAAACTCAAAATTACATTACATGTATGTTAGGTGTCTTCTTTAAGTTCCCATGTTACGTCCCCTGCTGGGCTGACAAAACCCTCAGATCGGCAATAGGACGAACAATGTTTTGCTATAATTTTGACTGCTCTGTGGCTCCGTTGGCAGTGATGTGCACTAAGACGCAGTTGCACCAGCAAGTTGCGTTGCACAGGGTTCGATTCCCGGCGGGGCGAACATTGATATGATGTATATCGATGTTTGTTTCTCGGTCTGGGGTGTGTTGTTCGTCTCTGTATATGTTTCGGGCACCTAGTATACAGGTTCTTCCTAGTAAGGGGCTCTGAGTGTGATGCGTTATTATTTTTATACCATATTTTTATACTGTACAGTCACGGACTAGGAGGCCGTAACAGATTTGTCTATGGTTTTGTCAGCCCTAGACTGTATTACCAAAGAACAAGAGCTATTTTGCAATACAGAAAAACCGGAAGTGTTACGCCGATCGTGTCCGCCACTGTATCATAATAACACTTAACTCTTAACTAAAATCATGTGTGAATAAAATTATATTACAATTAAAGCAAAGCTGTATCGTATTGGTGTGAGTGTTATGAGTCTAGCTTTATCATAGATCTAGAAGCTTTGTATCTAGGTCACAGTACAAGTTTACAACTAAGGTCAAATAAAGGGCTTGCACTACAATTTACATATTTGTTTCCGAGGGTGTAATGTCTCCGGTTTATACAGGTTATACCTACTCAAGGGCTTTAATTGTGATGCGTTATTTATTATATCTATTAAAAACACGCAATCTCACGCGTACTCTTATCTCGCGTATTATCAACAAGGAAATGTGGCTGACTGATAACCCCTGATAGGGTACTTAGTTACCGTTTCTTACAATTTACCTAAAAAATAGTTGTCATCTCGTTATCTTGTGAAATTTAGAGGTTAAACGTGACCACGTGGGGACACATGCATGCTTTCAAAGTCAAATAAAAACTCAAAATTACATTACATGTATGTTAGGTGTCTTCTTTAAGTTCCCATGTTACGTCCCCTGCTGGGCTGACAAAACCCTCAGATCGGCAATAGGACGAACAATGTTTTGCTATAATTTTGACTGCTCTGTGGCTCCGTTGGCAGTGATGTGCACTAAGACGCAGTTGCACCAGCAAGTTGCGTTGCACAGGGTTCGATTCCCGGCGGGGCGAACATTGATATGATGTATATCGATGTTTGTTTCTCGGTCTGGGGTGTGTTGTTCGTCTCTGTATATGTTTCGGGCACCTAGTATACAGGTTCTTCCTAGTAAGGGGCTCTGAGTGTGATGCGTTATTATTTTTATACCATCTGACTCAACTTGGAGCACATGTGTACCGGTGGTCAGTATGAAGCTCTACACTACCCTTTTTTTTGTAACGGTGGGAATGACTATCGCATTTCCCTACGCTCGGGGCAGCGTCGGGGGTATGTGGGGCCCGCACCCACTAAAACCTCCCGGCGGCCGTCTTGGCGCTTTTGGGAAGGACCCCGGGAACCACGCATTATCGGCGTCCGAAGTTCTTCCCACGCTCAGCTGCTATCAGCTTCGTGCTCGGGGAGGGCATGTTGTTCCCTCCCCGGCTCGCCTTTGGAGCTGCGGCGGCACAGTGCCACAAGCTGTGCCGCCGCCTAAGCTCCACAATACCCTCCAAAAAAGTTGAGTATATTATAATTTTCTTCGGACTATCTTTTAGACGCATTTAACGAGACTCATGGCATGGCAGGAGATCACCACACGGCGACGAATAAGATAATGTATGTATCTGTTTGGTTGCGCAGGCACCCGACGTCGTGCGCGTCGATGGCGGAGATCATGTCGGTGCTGTTCTTCCACACGATGCGCTACAAGGTCTCCGCGCCGCGCGACCCCTCCGCCGACAGGTTCATACTCTCCAAGGTACGTCACAACACAACTCACAATGGAATTAGTCTAGCTCTGCACGATATTTTCATTATTTCATGTATGTACTTTAAATCTTATTAATTTATGTTCTTTGTATTGTAAATTAAATTGTAATGTCACATAAGAACAAAAAAAAGAGAGAGATAAATTGTAAAGTAGAGTTTGTTACCCCTTTCTTCTCTACGCTGTAAAATCATTGCGAAAGGGAGTAGAATCATTTGACAGAGGAGGGCTCGTTTGGGGGCGTCTCCAGGCGACCATTGTCGTAGGCAAGGCAAACATTTGTTTGCCTGAGCCATTTAGTGGGCACCCTGAACTACCTCGCCTCTATCAGTATAGGATACTTTACGAAATAAGGTATCAATATTAATTAGATTAGTCTAATTGACTTTCAATAAGCGATATCTTGTATCCTGTATTGAATAAATATTTTTTTACTTTTAATTTACTTTACTTTTACTTTACAATACTCTCAGGCTGACATTCGCAGTGCTTTGGAGGCGACTCGCTCGAGTTTCAACTCGGACAAGTGGTTCTCGAGTACAGAATATCAACTCAAACTGGCCAGAGTATACTTTGTTTTTTCGAAGTCCATCAATTTGGAGTGGAGAAACGATCTGCATGTACACGGCTCTCACGCATAGGAGCCGTGTAGAAATTTCGTTGTAGATAGAAAAAAATCATTTCTCAAACAAAAAATACAGAAATATAACTAAGCGGATTAAAAAAAACAAACAGTATTCCCAAAGAATTTTTGTTGGTTGTAAAGTTGTAAACATATTAAAAAACTAAAATGAACGAATGTATTTTATTAGTACAATAAACAGGCACTCCGAAGTTTTTTTAGAGGTTGATTCGTGATTTTTTCTTATCGAATCAAAATTTGATAATTAAAATTTTAAAACAGTTTTCCACTAGCATATATCCTGAAGAATAAGACATATTTATTCCGCCATGTGAAATTACATCAACTAAGCGAATTTTCATTGTATCCCTACATAATCTAAATATTTTAGTGTAAAGCATTCATTCTCTCTTCTGTTAGTACTAAAATGTGAGAAATAATGCTTTTTGAACGAATGGGGATAATATGAGCATTTGCGCGATTAATTTAAGTGCATTGTTAGAAACACCAACCGTGTAAAAACACCAACAAAACTATCCAGGGTCATGCAGCCCCAATCCTATACGCGGCGTGGGCGGAAGCAGGCCTCTTCCCAGTCGAGGAACTGAAGAACCTCCGCAAGATAGACTCTGACCTGGAGGGCCACCCGACGCCCAGGCTCAGCTTCGTGGACGTGGGCACGGGCTCGCTCGGCCAGGGGCTCGCCGTCGCCGCGGGGATGGCTTACGTTGGGAAGAACTACGATCAGGTGCCCTACAGGTTAGTCAACTGGTCGCTCGCTGCATGCAAATTCAATTATTTTTTGTACCACTAGTCGACCGGGTGAACTTCGTACCGCCTTACCCTTTACTATTTTGTTTTCCCGGTAATTATTCTAATTTTTCTCGCCGAAAAAATAATCCTTGGGCTTCAACAAACATTAAAAAAAAAAGAATTGGTAAAATTGGTCCAGTCGTTGTTGTGTTATGCGCTTACCAACACATTTTGCGATATATTTTTATAGTATAGAGATGGCATACCTATTCCTAATGCACATCTTACTTGTGTATGATATAAAATGTATTCTTTTCTAGGGAGAAGTACGAATCTTTACCTTAACTTATGTCTTGAAGCATTCACTAACATACCTATAGATTGCAAGAAAATTTGCAAAAACCAATCATCTACATGAAAATATTATTATAAATTCTGAATTTGCTTATAAATACTTGGAACGATCAGTCTGTAATTAGGATTGAATTGTCAGATCGGAATCACTGCTCTGTTTATTTGTTAGCTTCTTTTATTTGATTAGATTAATAAATCAAAGATTCAACAACAAACTGCAGAAATGCTTTCTCATGAAAATTAAAAGATAAACAATATAGCTTCTTGGGCTTAACTCAGTTTACTATTTTAAGTTTTTTTTTTTTTTTTCAAAATAAAGTTAGTTAAAAGAAATGTATGAATTGCAACTAGCCATTATCTACCAACAGTGGTAGGCATGAGTACGAACAACCACTTCACTCTTGCATCGACGCAGCGCCATAGCCAAATAAGCGAAGGCGTAAAATGCGGTCGATGCGGGCTCGAACCCGCTACCTGTCGTGCGCTTAGCGGCGGCCGGCCAATTATACCACGGACGCAGTCAGAAGTTCAACGAATATTGTCTCTGTATGCTCCATGGCGTGACGTCATTGGATGTTTTGGTTTGATGACGTCATGTTGCGGTTGATGTGTGTTTTTTTTTGTTTGAGGAAGTTTTTTTTTTAAATTCACGTATTTGTGTGATTAAAAGATAGACTAATCTTAAATTATTATCGTAGTGATATGAATGGATAGCGAAAATATTTTTTGTTGATAAAAAATGTTATCTTTTTATATAATTGATTAAAAAAGTATGATCATCGTGATCAACGAGCTTTTTGAATGTAATTTGGCAATAAAGCAAAACAAAATTGACAAATCATGTAATAACATCAATCTAAAGTCAATTCTAAATTTACAGCCTAGAACAGTTGCACGATTTTACTTAAATATTTAACAAATAAAAGTTTGTTTTACCATATATTTTAGAAATTAATGTTTTAAATATTTACACTGTTATTCTTAAAACGTTAAAGAGCATTTTAGTTATTTAACGTATGTCAATTTGGACTAGAAGTCACGTATTTACCATACAACAAACCAGAGAAAAGACCTCCAGCAAAGCTACCTAAAATCTACTGTATCTTTATGAATAACACTGTTAAATTATGAGGGTTCTTCAAAGACAGTGTAAAACAGGGCCCTACTTCTGAGCTTACAAAGTCAAAGGCGTTGTTTCCGAAAAACATAAAAATGTTAAGAGCCAATTTACAGCGATGCTAGCGCCATTCCCGAAAAAAAAAAATATCTTCTAAACTAAGGCAAATATCAAAAATCGAGCACAGTATGACACTAGATAATGTAGCCGTGTATTTTTAGGGCACTGTTGTATAGTTTTTAGGAAAAGAAGGTAAAGAAAGCTACAGAGTGTTGCTAAAAGTGGCCACTTTTAGTAACAATCTGTTTATAATTTTGTTCTTTTAAGTTAGGACTACTTTACTGTGCTCAAAAAATACTAATCAAGATTATCTAGTGTCATACTGTGCTACATTTTTGATATTTGCCTTAGTTTAGACGATATTAATTTTTTTCGCGAGTGGCGCTAGCATCGCGGTAAACTGGCTCTTAAGTACTTAATAACATTAAAAGGCCTCCTAGATACCTATAAAGATATAAAGATATTTATTTCAACTTTCAACTTAGTGTGTACATGGTGTTAATAAAGGTACATAGCACTTAAAACTAAGTTACCCGGCAAGGGTGTAGCAATTTGGACTTTTGTCCAGAAGGGTTCACTTAAACTAACTTATACCTATAACACAGGCATAAATTGTATTACATTATAAAGATAAGTAAGTATTTCTGCTTTTGTGTTTCAACCTAGAAACAAACATCAATATTTGTCATGATCGGATGACATCAATCGCCACGCCTAGGAGTTGAACCTAAACTTCAGGCGTCATAGAGGAAATATCTTCCCACTGCGCCACGAAGGCAGTCAGTCAAATTAAGTAACTTGGTGTGATCTGCTCTCACCTCTAGCCAAAGATAGGTTTAACTTGATAACTTTGAGATTGACCTTAGCGTAGTTTATCTCATACGGTCATGGCAGTCAATATTACGTTAATTTACTAACTTCAATTATAAAATTTTTGAACTTTAAAAAAAAAACATCAATTACTATAAAGCTCTGTTTACAACAAAGCGGATAATTTGTTATCTCTAAATTCACGCACGCCACTTTTCATAAAAAAAAAATAAAGTGTTAAAAATTTGTTGCACAAATTTAACAAATCTTATATCTTATTCGTTGATTACATACATCTGCACACATCTTACGGATAGGCTAATGCAAATTTTGGACCAATATTTTAGGCTGACATAAAAAATAGAACATCAAGTTTACCCAATCAAATTTGATCTCAAATAAGCCGTTCTTGAGTTCAGATTAACCTGGCTCGAGCTGTCTCGTTCTTCGTCGAACGTATGCTCACTGTGTTGAAGTCGGAACTGTTTAATTATATTGATTTAGATCGAGTTTATGTTAATTTTGTGGTCAAAGCTTAAACTCCGACTAGACTGTGAATGTCAGAATAAGGTTATAATAAAATTAGCAAGACGCCTGCGTGTGTTTGTAGCCATATTAACTAACAAAGCTTTAATTAGCTTGTACGTTTGTAACCGACTACTTTTGGAGTCCATTTCTGGCCTAGTTTAAAAGGACAGGTTTAATTCAAAATTTGTATATAAATCAAGAATTAATTACAATACAATACAAAAAGAGGAGAATAAAAGAAGAAGCGTGTTCTTTAGTTTTTTAAACGATGACCCCCTTACCAAAAAAATATTAGACTGGTCTAAATTGCAGTGATTTAAACCTAGTCTAGTGTATTAGACCAGGTTTAACTCTGTTAGTTGATCTTAGAGTGAGGCTCTGTGACACGCTGGTGTTATCGAAGCTTTCTTACTGCTTACCGGTATATGGTCCATGTTTATTCAAAAAAACAAAACGCCTCCTTCAGAGGGTTCAGAATGCCTGTGCTCGGTTTTGTTTTAATATTCCTCCACGCACACACATAACACCATATCTCAACGATGCAGGCATTCTGAAAATGGACAGTAGACAAAATATTTATACAGCTTGTTTGCTTTTTAATATATTAAAAACAAAAAAACCTACTTACCTATTTGATAAGCTTACCTTTCGAGATACGCAACGTAGCTGCAGGCATGGTGTACCACCACTCAAGGTGCCACATCACCGAACTGTAGCTTTTAGAGGGAGCTTCACATATAGTGCCACCAAATGTTGGAATGACATTCCACCGCCTTTAAGACAGCCTACCAGTATTTTTACATTTAGAAAAAACTTAAGGAAATATTTACTTCACCTACAAACAACAGACGCACAATATGTGAAGTAATTTAAACTAAGGACACAATATTTTCAAAGTTTTCTGTGATCAACTATCTGTTCGTCATTGATTTAGTTTTTCTTTTTACCCACACTGAACACATCATTTAACTATATATGTATATTTTTTAACCTAAACACGTATTATCAGTATTATTTTTATAATTATATATATATATATATATAAAATATAAATATTTATTTATAACACTTGTCACGCTTCAAGTATCTATTAAGTACACATTGTATTATAAGTATAAACATTTTTACACATTTATTAATCGCACCGCTTCTCATGGTTCTGGCAGAATAACCAGCGTTGCATTTTTTGCAACACATGCTGAGTCGGAGCCATTTTGCACCCACAATATCTACATATAAAAATACTTTAACCTAGCTTACCTTTTTGTATCTCTGAATATGTACTATGTGTCTGTATTATATTTCGTGGTTTCATTTTCGATATAAATCATTTCACTAGGTAGTCCTTTCACCTACAAGGCAACATTCGCACGTTCTTACAAATAACTATTAGTCGATCGATTTAATCGATATCGATTACTCGATTAATTTGAAATTTACCCATGCTCCCATCCCTACCACTCTACGCGCCCATCACTAGCAGCGTCCGCCAAGCCTGTCATTCTTTTTCCGTGCGAGGCAACGAAAGCACGCGTTCGGATCTTGTTCGCAAAAAATTAATTTTTCAAGATACCGAAAAGATCCTACGAATATTTAACAAAAAATTAAGTGAGTTACTTAAACTTTGATGGATTTCATTATCCTCATACTATACATCGAGAGACAATGTCTAATGTTACGGTAAGTTCATCTGCTTACCTACCTTCAAAAAAAAAAAAAAAAAATATTTAGACAGAAATTTCGAATTGAAATTCTGCATAAACTTACATTTAAAAAGTGTAAAAGAAATATTTTTGCAAAGCCATAGATTCGAACAAGAACCAGGCTGCCATACTGCCATAGATTCCAATAGGAACGCGGCAAAATTTAAAACTGTACATCAGTTTTTATCATTAAAATAATTTTTTTTGCAAAGCCATAGATTCAAACATGAACCAGGCTACCATACTGCCATAGATTCCAATAGGAACGCGGCAAAATGCAAAAATAATCATAATTTTTTATGTAAGTATAAAAATATAAAAAGCATAATTTTCTTTTTTCTTCTTATTCCAGTAGGCGAAACGCCTTTACAATTTAAGGAATGTGCCCAGAGCAAATATCATTCGAATATGAGGATACATATTTCTAGCCGAAACTATTCCCTACAACCCATGATCAGGTCTAAATGAGACTGAATCACCAAAAATCATGATGGCGACATACCAAGTGCCAATTGCCACCACTGCCCCAACAGTGATCACTTTCAATACCGTCACCAAAAACAGGTCCAAGCACCAGCAATAACTTCCTTATTGGAACTAGTAGCGGTTACACCAACCAATTGAACTCGGACCCTGAGGCAAAGTTTAAATTTCCGGAACTGGACCCATAAATTTTATTAACCCTGGGCGAAGCCCTGGATGATGAACTAAAGTTGTGTGATTGCATCTACGATAATCTCTCTCAAATGGCTAGAGAAGTCAAGGAAAAAATCCTTCAGCAATATACTATACCTAGCAACTACATATTGGTTCAAGCTTCAAAGCTAAATACTAAAATACTCTCATCTCAACTTGGACTGACTTCACATCACATCGGGGAGTAGGGCCATGGCCATTCTCCTAACTCAAGATATAAAATAGAGGCAATCAAGATTCTAAGCGAGGGCTCCCGTAGTTAATGCAACCTTTATAGCTCGGAGACACAAGCTCGCATTTAAAAGACCGCACCTTTGAATATCTTTCAGTACAGAAAACGAGATAAAGCACTGTTCGGTGCCAAATTTTAGAGAAAATTAAATTAAGCTTCAAAATTGAATAGCAATGCCTTCAAATCAGGAAGACAGTAGTCTTCCCAGAAATACTGTTGCTTACACAACACAGCCGCCTCTACGAGCTCCACGGGCACAGCTTGGCCGCAGTTTCAGGAAAACTCAGGCCCTCCTCGCTTTGCGAAAAACAAGGGGGGGGGGCGTGCCAGGGCCAGAGTACGAAGATACCACTCGTCAAGTTCCAAATTACAACGACCCAATACCGACGCAGTCGCACGTTTAGAGAACGACCCATCAGGCCACGTGCTCAACCACCATTCTGGCAGAATTCAGTACAATATTTTTAAAATGTGTTGGTTGTATTGTATATCACAAACAATAAAGGTATCCTTAATTGGATTTGTAACAGAATAATTAAATCTTTTTCTAATTTTTCACTTGAGCAATAATATGTTCCTGTTGTAACATGGTTAGCACAGTAACAACAAGAAATGTCAATCGCAACTAATAATTTGCTAGAAATCGTATCTAAAACCTTTTTGACACCAATTCAAATGGAGGTAAGAGATTTCATTTTAACCTAAAACTGTAATAAATTTGTAAGTAACTAAACTTCATTTCGAAATGGCAGAACAGCATGCAAGCTATTATTACATGGCATCTATTGACCTAAAATGTCTCGTATTTTTTTATTTCTGTCGCTTAAAACTATCGTAAGTACTTACCCACGTTTCCTGTTTAAGGATGTGAACACACAGAATCTTGTTATCCACCTATGATTTCAACCCAATGCCTTATCTTATTGGCTCACGATAGCGCCTAGAACTTTTACTAAGATTAAAGAAGGGGTCGTAGGTCACTTGAGTTCATTTGGTCAAAAATTGGTAAATTTTTGTATGTGACGATATCCTTTCATAGGCCGTAGTTACATGGAATATTTAAATAAAGTTAGGTTTACACTCTAATCACTCGAGTGCTTGGGCTTTATTAAAAACTATGAAAATAGTAGCTTATAGCCACAAAATAATTACAAGTTTTCAGGATTTAAGTAAGTAGATGACTTAAATATGACTTTATCACTTACAAGCCATAAACGTTATAAAATAATAGAATTGGTTCTGAAGTGTTCTCAACTACCACCTGTTACAATCAGATAATTTTCACAAATGATTGGCATCCTAATGTCCGCTAGCGCAGCATTTTACAAAAGGCTGGTTGAAACCAAAATACTTGAAAGGCAAAGGTACAGGTACCTTCTACCTACCTTCTATTCAGAGAATACTATGATAATTATTTTACAGGACCTGAATTGATGAGATAATAATATTAAAAGCTCTTAAAATTTCATTTAAACACAAAAATAGATTCATAAGTTAACACGGACTCGAGTCGTAAAGTCGTAACTCAAACTTACTATAGTATTTATATGTCGTATTATTAGCAATACACTAAGCCTTAGATGCCCCGAAACTTAAACAATTTGTTAATTTTTATTATGGGTAGATAACATATTAGCATTAGCTATCAGCTACATTACGACACGAAGTTGCATACAATTTCCTAATTTCAATTAACTTACCAGATATATTTGGCCTTGGTTCGAGAAGCGAAAAATCTAGCTATTAGCATCCTATATTACACGAAATATAATTTAGAGGCAGATCGAAGATTTAATTTAAAGATGCTTTTCAAACATTCTAGCGCAAAACTTAAGAAATACTTTTCTTTGAAACAAGACCCAGATGCTACAAAGGGGCAGATGCATATTTTTTCTATGCCGATCCTTCATTTTTCGTTTTTCTTAACGGCCTACAAAAAATTACTGAGGACGAAACGACCAGTATTCTAGTATTCCCTTCTAGTACTTCTAGACCTGCCTGTTATCCTCCATTGATTGATATAGTTATTTCGTAATAATCACTTGAGGGCGTGACGAAAACCTATGTTGTCTACTAACAGGGACCGTCACCCTCTCCTACTCACGCTTACCCTGAGTGCCGCAGTATGCTCGAGCAGGCAATGCCAGGTCTCATTATCCCCTCAACAGCATCTCATCAGAATCTTATACTAGCCTCACTTTCTAATATTACTATTCAACAATATCAATATAATGTTATTCAATACTATGATTAAATTAGATTCTTTCGAATGTTCTGTTTTTAGTGTAATTACTTTTCCCTCCGACGTCTTCGAAAAAGACGCATCACAGGATTCACAGGGCATCATCATAAGAGCCACCACTTTATCTCTGCTTTTAGGCAGAAATATTTCTTCGGATGATTGCATCAGCGCCTTCCTTAAAGATGTTATAAACTAATACCCAATCCACCAAAGTACACAGGTACTTGGTAAGTATCCACAATTGGTTCTCAAAAATCTCTAAAAATGTATACCAAACAAGAATGAACTTATCCTAGACAAAAGTAGCTTTATACTAACATTATCTACAGCCTACAGCACACATGGTTGAAAGTCTTTCTCTAAATAACAGATTATTATAAATAAAAATAGCAATGGCATTAGAATCATAAAGTAAATGAAAATTTTATCAAAACTATAGGCGCTAAATGCAATCAAAAGCTATCAACCATTGTTAGTTTTACTTTATCTTACGGTGAATCCGTCTATATATAAGACGGTTATATAACCTTAACTAAATAAATCAGACCTAAATAAGCCAATCACCTCTTAATAACTGTGAAGCGTAACGTCCTCACAGGAACACAACAGCATAGTCAATAAGCATGTGGATCAGGCAGATCCTTGCGGTGTACGGCACACACAGCAGCACGCGACACGCCGCCGCCACATCGGCTGCTCATGCTACCGGCGTCAATCTTGATCAGATCAAAAGACGGCCGCCTGGACCTCTACCTCTAACAAGTTTGCTAAACTTATCAATGTCCTATGATGATTGATTATCAATTTTTTATCAAATCTCTGACCAAATTAGTTCATTAAAAAATATACAATAAGTATATAAGTATGTTATAAATAATGTAGCTGAGTACCTACCTACCAAGTACTTACCTAAGTAACTACGCAATGTTAAACTTTGATGTACTCTTTAAACTAACTATAATGATTACTTTTATATGTTAAAATATAGTGTTTTTAACTAATAAGATGAGTAATATTATTTAATAATTGTAGGTACCTATACTAAGAGTTCAAATAAAACTAGCCAAAATTACATCTTTTTAATTAATATTGTTTCATTATCATGAAAAAATATAGACAAAACAATGTCTCTAAACATCTACCTAGTGAAATGATTTATATCGAAAATGAAACCACGAAATATAATATATGATCAAACGAACTTCTCAAGTGAAGTTCGATCAATATTATATGAGTGGTTTCATTTGAAGATATAAATCACCCTCCCTACCCAAATCCCGAGTTTTGTCAAAAAAGTCAATAAACGACGTAATTTATGCCAGAAAACTATCTCTAAAAAGAATGACAGGCTTGGCGGACGCTGCTAGTGATGGGCGCGTAGAGTGGTAGGGATGGGAGCATGGGTAAATTTCAAATTAATCGAGTAATCGATATCGATTAAATCGATCGACTAATAGTTATTTGTAAGAACGTGCGAATGTTGCCTTGTAGGTGAAAGGACTACCTAGTGAAATGATTTATATCTTCAAATGAAACCACTCATATAATATTGATCGAACTTCACTTGAGAAGTTCGTTTGATCATATATTGTGTGTGCAAATAAATCTATGTCTATGTCTATGTCTGTTTGTGTTAGATTTATTTCTTTTTGTTAGACATTACCTACGTATTGCTTTGTGAATGTGGTTGTAAAGTGAATCTTCGCATTGTGCAGAGTGTTCTGCCTGGTGGGCGACGGCGAGGCGGCCGAGGGCTCGGTGTGGGAGAGCGCGCACTTCGCCGCGCACTACCGCCTCGACAACCTCGTGCTCGTGCTGGACGTCAACCGCCTCGGCCAGTCCGAGCCCACCTCGCTGCAGCACCGGGTACATACTACTGCCATAAATTATGATTTCTTCCTATAGCCCAGGGGCAATGGAGCAAGTATTTTCCTCCATCTATTTCAATCAATCAAATATTCAAATCAAATCAATCAAATAATTCTTTATTCAATATAGGAACAAGATATCACTTATTGAAAGTCAATTAGACTAAATCTGATCTAATCGCTATTGATACCTTATTTGGTAAAGTATCCTATACTGTGAGAGGCGGGGTAGTTCAGGGTGCCCACCAATTGGCTCAGACAAACAAATGTTTATCTCGACTTACGACAATAGTCGCCTGGAGAGGCCCCCAAACGAGCTACGAATATTTCGGTACTGGGCTGTCTCCTATGACACTGTGGGACACACACTGCTCCCTGAGTCAGGGGCCCTGACTGCCAACGTCTTATACTACTGGACGTGAATCGCCTGGGCCAGTCCGAGCCACCTCGCTGCAGCACAGGGTAATATGTACTACTATACCGACAAACGGATGGACAGAATTTACATTATTATCTCGTTAATGTCACGAAAATTGCTGATATGTCAAGATTTAGATTTACATTGACCATCAACTCACCAAATGTTTTTGTTGTTTGCGTTTAGCGCCATCGATCGGTGTAAAAGGCCGCAAATGAAAAAGTAATATGACAGGGTAATACTGTCATATTACATTACAAGACGACACTCTAGTGCCCGTAAGGCTAGCGCGATGACGAACTCTTTAACCTACAGCGCAATGACTTAACATGCACCTTCCCTCCCTGTAGCTGGATGTCTACGAGGCTCGCCTGAAGGCGTTCGGCTTCAACACGCTGGTAGTAGACGGACACGACGTGTCGGAGCTGGTGAAAGCTTTCGACTCTTCGGCCGTGGTGCCGGGCAAGCCTACTGCAGTCATCGCCAAGACCTTCAAGGGAAAAGGGTTCCCCGGCATCGAAGACTTGGACAACTGGCACGGGAAGCCACTCGGAGCTGAGGCAGATCGGGTTATTAAGGTATTGTGCTTTGTATTTGTATTGGTTAAGATGGTTCTCGATGTATTAAATATTTGTTTTAATCTGTTTTTGTGAATTTGGAATTGGTTCTGTCGATTGAAGTACGAAATTTAAGTAAAGCTTTATCAAAGTTGGTTAAAATAGGAACTAAAACTTTCTTCTGAATGTAATAAATACATTACCGAAAACCGCATCAAAATCGGTTCAGCCAAATGCGAGATAATCGCGGACAAACATACATACATACATACAGGTCAAACTGATAACCTCTTTTTTTGAAGTCGGTTAAAAATACGAAACTCTTCAATCTGAACTTCTTGAGTATGAGACAGTTCGAGCTCGGGTAATCTGGGGGTCAAGTTCAAAGGACAGAGAGTCTTAGCGAAATGACTATGGTTCGTTGTTAGATTATTGAACCCTAATAGCCGCGGTCTCCCACAGCACCTGCAAGCCCTCATCAAGTCCCCCGCCGCCCCCGCGCCGCGCCCCGCGCCGCCCGCCGCCGCCGCGCCCGCCGTGCACCTGCGTGACGTCACGCTGTCCTCCCCCCCGCGCTACGCCGCCGGGGAGGCGGTCGCCACGAGGCTCGCCTACGGGAATGCGCTCAAGAAACTCGCTGATACTAACATGCGGTATGTACTCTGGGTTTTTTTTTTACAGCAATTAAGGTGGTAACTCTCGCTATGGCGCGAAATCAAATTTTTTCGTGTTTTTTATTTATTCTGGCGAAAGTATACATTTTTAATAAAGTTTAAATGAATTCGCGTATGTAAAAAAACCATCTACCACATTGAAATACAACGTTTTTGGAAGACAGACCTACAGATTTGGTGTCTAAGGGGTAAAAGGCCAAAAAACAAGTTCCTTGAATATACACAAAATCGGTAACTCTGTCTTTCAAAAACGATATATCACAATGTGGGAAATAGGTTTTTACGTACGCGAATTCATTTAAACTTTATTAAAAATTAATGCTTTCGCAAAAATAATTAAAAAACGTGACAAAATTTGAATTTCGCGCCATACCGTGAGTTACCGCCTTAATGTAGGATCTCCAACAATCCATTCTTCCAGGGAAGCCATCGCCACCAAAGTGGTCCTTAGTAATACTGCGGATGGTTTTCCGACAGCAAAACACATTTAAAACGTTTAAACTTCCAGTTTATACCCGCATACACACCTCACTTTGGAAGACATTTATTAATACCAAACAATTTTTTTACATTTATTTTGAAACACTTTCTAAAGCAGTTTAATGACTCTTTTATCAGATTCTAAGAAAAGACAATTTTGAAAATTGACCATGCATTGGCATCGATCGTTATCCTAACATCAGAATCCATTCGGAACCAAGGTACTAACAACAAGCTTTATTTTCTACTAGAGGCTGTCCCGCGGTTTTACCCGCGCAGATTTCTCATAAACACAAAAATCCAGTTTTTTTCCGTTCCCATGGGAATTTCGGGAAATCCTTTCTTAGTGCTCACCTACACTCCCTAAGGAACCTACATGTAAAATTTCAGCCCGCTACGCCTAGAAGTTTCGGCTCTGCGTTGTCTGTCAGTCAGTCAGTAACGGAAGAGTTTTATATATATTGATTTTGTTTGTTTCAGCGTGATCGCACTCGACGGAGACACCAAGAACTCCACTTTCAGTGACAAGCTGCGCAACGCCTACCCTGACAGGTAAACAAACATACACACGCACACACACATGCGCACACACCGTAGAAATTTTGAATTACACATGCATAATCCAACATTATAATTATGGTTCGTGAAATTTGTTTATAGATAATTGATTTGTAAATATAGAATAGCTTTAGTATAGATATTAATAAAGTTATGGTACGTACTGTTTTTTTTTTTTTCACAGTTCATTTTTTAAATTCGCCGATTCTTATCCGGCTCGAAGGACCAAGTTCGATAACTAGACTTTGTGTTAATTCAACTTTAATTTGCTTGAAATTTGGCCTAAACTAATAATAAAGCTTACTTCTTTACAATTTATTTTTTTACTAACTCTTTATGAATGTGATATTGCAGATACATCGAGTGTTTTATAGCGGAGCAGAACTTAGTGGGCGTGGCGGTGGGCGTGGCCTGCCGCGACCGCGCCATCGCCTTCGTTTCCACATTCGCCGCTTTCTTCACCCGCGCCTTCGACCAGGTGCGCTCATACGTTACTGTATTTACTATTTCTAGCTGACCCAGCGAACTTCGTATTGCCTTACATGTTTTATGGGAAAATGAATTCTTTGTTTTTACTATCTTCTTTGCAATTTTTCGATATTTACTCACCGTTCGAACCTTTCCTGGACAACAACAAACCTTTTAAAACCAAAATTAACTTAATCGGCCCAGTCGTTCTCGAGTTTTAGCGGCACAAACGCACTGCAACCGTAACTGTTTTAGGATTGTAGTCAAGCAAGGAACACTTATAGCTTCGCTGAATCTATTTTATTATATTTTTTTTAACGTAAAACTAAAAATGACTATAGAAATCACATTCTGTATCTCACAGTTTCCTCTAGTTTTCGAGATTTTGACAGGAAAGTATCATTTCATCGTACGAACATCGTCATTTTATCGACTATCTAGAAATAATACTTTCAAAATATTATTCATCATCATCATGATAATTTCAGCAGAAAGACATCCACTGCTGGACGTAGGCCCCCGCCACACAATTTTACAATGACAGGTCATGAGCGAACCTCAGCCAGTGTACTCTCGCAGCCTTCGCCAGGTCGTCTGACTACCTTATGGGGGGTCTGCCTACTCTGCGTCTTCAGGTTCGCTACCGCCACTTGAGAGCGTTTCGGCCCCAGCGGCCAAAACAAAGCAAAGACCAGTATACAAAATAAACTGAGAACTTTCTCGTTTCTGAAGTCGGTTTGTAAAAACCGCATCGAAATCGGTTCAGCCAAACCTGAGATAATCGGGGACACATACTAAGTCTAGGCTTACTAGGTCAAACTAATAACCTCCTTTTTTGAAGTCGGTTAGAAATATGATTAGTTAGCTGAACTTTTTCTGAGGTGTTTCGTAACTGACGACCCCCCACTGTCCCCCACAGATCCGCATGGCGGCCATCTCGCAGTCCAACATCAACCTGGTAGGTTCCCACTGCGGCGTCAGCATCGGCGAGGACGGGCCCAGCCAGATGGGGCTCGAGGACCTGGCGCTGTTCCGGACCATCCCCGGAGCCACCGTCTTTTATCCTTCGTGAGTCTATTGAGTACCTTTTCAGGCACTGTAAAGAAGAACCTGCCATTTCTTCCATAGCTTCTACCTTGAAAATTGTATTCACGCTGGATTTATTGATTTATGAGTCATTCCTGGAGCTACCGTCTTTTATCCCTCGTATGTACACTACTCAGAATCAGAAATGAGGACATACGCAGAGAAACCAGGGTCACCGACATAGCCAAGCGGATAAGCTCGTTGAAGTGGCAATGGGCAGGTCATATAGCCCGCAGAACAGATGGCCGCTGGGGCCGAAAAGTTCTCGAGTGGAGACCACGGATCGGCAAGCGCAGCGTAGGACGTCCACCGACCAGATGGACGGATGATCTGCGCAAGGCTGCGGGTCCACGCTGGATGCAGGCCGCCTGCGATCGGTGCAGTTGGAGAGCCTTGAGGGAGGCCTATGTCCAGCAGTGGACGTCCTGCGGCTGAAATGATGATGATGATGATGATGTACACTACTGCTGCGTCGCAACTCGGACACTCGCGCTAAAATGTGTGAAACAAACGCGTTGTTTCACACACAGTCTACGCTTGTGTTCATGCTTGTGTGAGTGAGATAAGACGTGCTGTTTGTACGGCTTATTCCGATTTTGCTCCAAAACCATTGGTCTCTACAATTTTTGAGCTTCCATACATTCATTCCGATTTTGCTCCAAAACACATTTTGGTACGGTCAGAAAGGTAACACTTGTTTCAAATTTATTATTAAGTTATCAAATAATACTACAATTATCTGTAGAGAAAAATATTTATTTACTCAGACTAAATTGAGTTGTACTATATGTATATACCTACCTATTTAAAAATGTAGGTAACGAAGTATAAAAACAATGTAAGTAAATTGTTAATAAAAAACTTAAAAAACTAAACAATAAAAAATCACAGAAAGGAATTTCACATAAATCAACAAAATAAAATAATAATTTTAGCTATTATAAAAAACCCTTATTAATCTAAACAATTAAAAATCACAGACAGAAATTTCACATAAATCAACAAAATAACAATAATAATTAAACCAGGTTAAAATATTTATAGTTTAAAATAACAGATAATCATCACAAAAATCATAATCAAAATACCTCAATAAATCAATTATAAAAAGCTTATATTTATAATTATTTCTATTAGTGACGACAGGAACTGGCATGGAATGGTATGTAGGTATTTGTGTGTTGTGCTTTATGACCTGCTACTATTTCATGTTGCCCTGGTACCTAATTTCAAAATTCGTTATCAAGGCACTAACTAAGCAAACACTCCTACTGCAGTAAATAACTATCTAACTTAGCGAAATACATAGTTCAATGACGGTCTCCTAACAAGACCTTCTTCAGAGTTTTTGTCTGTTATGTCGAGCAGTATTATTTATTGCATGTAGATAATTAATAAAATGTTACCTTTTTAATATTATTTTCTACATTCTATAACATAAACAAAATCATTACTATTATGCTACCTTTTCTGACCGTACCAAAATGTGTTTTGGAGCTAAATCGGAATGAATGTATGGAAGCTCAAAAATTGTAGAGAACAATGGTTTTGGAGCAAAATCGGAATAAGCCGTTTGTACTTGTAGGATGCAAAAAGGGACTGGCCAATTATACCAATGCCATCTACTTTGTAAATTCTAATTAGGCTATCATTGCTCTGATACTACACAACGTTTTTAGTTTTTTTTACAAAGACTTTCGAAGTACCTACCTCATGTGAGCACGGTTCATTATTTTTCGATTTTGTTTTCAGAAATCAGTCCTGTATAACTAGGCCTACCGTGTGTTAAAACTTCCTCCACGATAAAAAAGTAACCGTGTATAGGCAACAGATTTGCAATTTTAAGCTTTTAATTCCTCAACTCGTACTACTGCTTACTGCCTACTAACCTTTTTAGAAGCTTTCACCTTAGCTGGAGCGCACCCTTCATATAGAGACAGAGACAAGATTTTAAGAAACTGATTCAAATTAACCTCTATTGCATAGAAAACAGTGTAAAAGTAAAAATTATTTATTCAATATAGGATACATGATATCGCTTATTGAAATATTGATACCTTATTTGGTAAATTCTTAAGTTTAGACATCTTTAATGACTCATATAATGTAATCAAGCGTAAATTAAGTTCTATGTTCTTTAATGATGTAAGTACCTAGGTACTCAATAAGTTCCTTCGGTGTTTGTTTTAATTTAACTACCTACTTTTTCTTCTATGTACCCCGTTTTTTAATTGTAAAGCGGTTTTAGCTCGTTAAATCTAGAAGTGAAAACTTGTAATTGGCTTTGTTTAACATCATATTTTTTCTATAAATGTTTATGCTGTAAGTTTTCCTAACCAATAAAATAAAATAAAATAAAAATAAAATAAAGTATCCTATACTGTGAGAGGCGAGGTAGTTCAGGGTGCCCACCAATTGGCTCAGGCAATCAAACGTTTGCCTTGCCTTACGACAATAGTCGCAGTGTATTGACTTGACTGCTCCGTGGCTCAGTTGGCAGTGATGTGGACTGAGTAAGCGTGTGCACCCGGGTTCGATTCCTGGGCGGGGCGAATATTGATATGATATGAATATCGATGTTTGTTTCCGGTCTGGGTGTGATGTTCGTCTCTGTGTGTGTTTCGGGCGCCCTAGATACAGGTTCTTCCTAGTTAGGGGCTCTGAGTATGATGTGTTTTTATTATTATTTTCTTGGTAGGTTTAGTAATATAGTGTGGTTCCCGCAGAGACGCGGTGTCGTGCGAGCGCGCCGTGGAGCTGGCCGCCAACACGCGCGGCGTCTGCTACGTGCGCACCTCGCGACCCAACACCAAGATCCTCTACTCCGCCGACGAGACGTTCCAGGTCTGTACTCCCGTGGGAATTTTGTTTTAAAAAGCAAAACAAAAACTATAGACCATAAATCGGTTTGGCAGCAAAACATACAGTAAGATTATTTTTCACATTGTAAACATGTTAATTTTAATAAACAAACAGCTTATTCAATTACAACAATTATGATATATTTTACCTATTCATCTGTGCATGAGCTAAGCCTTGCCCATTGCCACTTTATTTTTAATTATCTTTTGCTTTAATATTCTATGCATCAGTGCATGCTTTATGATTTTAATTTGAACATAGTTCTTGAGTGAACACATTGATAAAACAACATACGATACAAGTAGACTTTCATCCATCGCATGCTTGCAGTATAAAAGCTTTGTCAAACAGACGGCGCGCTAGCGTCGTGACGCTGCGTTATAGCGTCGCGCCCTTTATTGTCACAAGCGCTCATTTACGGCAAAGAGTGCGACGCTATAGTGCCGTCTGTTTGACAAAGTTTAGCTATGAAACAATTTTGATTCAATAACAATGATATCAATCTAATATATTGTGTGCAGGTGGGCCAGTGCAAGATCGTTCGTCAGTCAGATGAGGACCAGGTGCTGCTGGTGGGCGCCGGCGTCACGCTGCACGAGGCGCTCGCCGCCGCCGACACGCTCCAGGTACAACTAGCTGCTACCTCTCCGGTACCTCTAACTAAACGTGATCTAAGTTGAGGCACTCTTCTACCCCCAAAACAGAAGAAAAAAATCAAGTCCAACTACATTAACATCAATATTACTGGAAAAGACAAATACTTATTTATTTATTTTGGGAAAATACTTCTATATGATTGTCAATTCAGATTTTGCGACTATACTAATGGAAACCGTAATAAGTGACAGGTTTTCTTCGATTTATCAAAAGCTTTTGATGCCGTATCGATTCCTATTCTACTCAAAAAAATAACGATTGGGCGTGTAACGTAAGTAGTGTAGCTGTAGAATGGTTCAGATCGTATTTATGTTACCACACCTAAAAATATAGGTTAAGTACTTCCATAAACTGTCCTATGTCAAATTCGGAGTACCTCAAGGAAGTATTTTAGGACTTAATTAATTTTTTTTGTTTAAAAACTCTCACCTTGAGAACTGGCCGGAGTTGGCACAAGATCGGAAGGCTTTGCGAAATGGAGGGGAGGCTCTTGCCCAGCAGTGGGACACTAAATTGGCTAAATAAAAAAAAAATTGCTTACATATATTCCATGAGTAGGGCAACTCAGTTTGCTTAGCAAAGAGCGATGTAGTTGCCGCTTCTTAGTTAACTTTTATAGGACTTGTGTTATATGATCAAAAAACAACTACATTTTTTCCCCAAAATCTACCCGGAATAGAGCATTTCTCAGTCGAAAATGTAGGTAATTCGGAAAAACCAAATCTTAGTTTGGGCTTGCCCTTTCCAGCTACACTAGGCACGCCACTGGTCTCAATATGTGTTTCGAGCAGACTACATACAGGTGCTTCCAAGCGAGGGGCCTTTCAAAGTGATGGTATAACATTTACAAGTGACGACGTGTCCGTGTCTCACAACATATCTCACAAACAGAGCGGCGGCGTGCGCGCGCGCGTGCTGGACCCCTTCACGCTGCAGCCGCTGGACGCGGCGGGGCTGCTGCGGGCCGCGCGCGCCGCCGCCGGCCGCGTCGTCGTCGTCGAGGACCACTACCAGGCTGGTCAGTCCACTAGCAAACCTAATCATTCTTTATTCAATACGAGCTGCCCCGGCTTACTTCGTTACGCCATAGAATATAAGATACTACTAAACACTTGGCTCTATAGACTATGTTCTTTTGACTGCCCAAAATGGGCGAATAAAAAACAAACAACAACAACAAACCACCTGTCAAAGTATGTAAACAACGGAAAAAATATTGCATATTGGGTTACATTATTTGAGTTTAAGTAAGGAGCCCTAGTTTTTTTGAAAATCTTATATAGCCTATGTCACTCGGGGATAGTGTAGCTTCCTACCAGTGAAATAATTTTTCAAATCGGTTCAGTATTTCCGGAGACTATTCGTTACAAACAAACAAACAAACAAATCTTTCCTCTTTTTAATATTGGTATAAATAGGATACAAGATATCACTTATTGAAAGTCAATTAGACTACATCTTATCTAATTGCTATTGATACCTTATTTAGTAAAGTATCCTATACTGCGAGAGGCGAGGTAGTTCAGGGTGCCCACCAATTGGCTCAGGTAAACAAATGTTTGGCTTGCCTTACGACAATAGTCGCCTGGAGAGGCCCCCAAACGAGCCCTCCTCTGTCAAATGATTCTACTCCCTTTCGCAATGATTTTACAGCGTAGAGAAGAAAGGGGTAACAAACTCTATTTTACAATTTATCTCTCTTTTTTTTTTTTGTTCTTTTGTGATATCACAATAGAATTAGGCGACAATACAATGAAAATTTTACAGATTAATAAAAAAGAAAGTACATGAAATAATAAAAATATCTTAAGTGCAGAGCTAGACTACTTCTATGCGTCTTGGTTACCTTACTATGTTACCTTGCATCACTACTCAACTCATATCTCACCGTTTACCTCGCACCAATCACCAACCTCTGTCTTCTTACACTGCATCTCTTCCCTAGCAACACCAATATGCATCTCTCACATCGTTGTCTGAACCACTACCAGCCTAATCGCCTGGTCAATACTCGTCTTACATACTGCATCTCTCATATCACACCACATCTCTCGGCCCACTTAATTTCTAACACTGCATCTCTCACCTACTCTATTCAATTGATCAAAGTAACTCAGTATTGATCATCCCCTTTCACTTTTCCCCTCAATCTTGTTTTCACTAAAGTTGGTGATGAAGGTGTCTTGTCTTATCAGATGCCCAATCATCTTGCTCCGTCTGGTCTCAATGATCTTTAACAAACTCTTATCCTCCAACACTTCCTCATTGGTAACTCACAAATCAATATATATAAAACTCTTCTGTTACTGACTGACTGACTGACTGACTGACAGACAACGCAGAGCTGAAACTACTGTGCGTAGCAGGCTAAAATTTTGCACGTGGGTTCCTTAGAGAGTGTAGGGGACCACTAAAGAATAATTTCCCGAAAAATGCCATGAGAACGGGGATAAACTGATTTTTGTGTTTATGAGAAATCTGCGCGAGTGAAACCGCGGGGCAGTTCTAGTTTTAGTCTAGTCAATACATAGTATAAAACAAAGTCGCTTCCCGCGTCTGTCCCTATGTATGCTTAAATCTTTAAAACTATGCAACGGATTTTGATGCGGTTTTTTTTTTAATAGATAGAGTAATTGAAGAGGAAGGTTTATAAGTATAATACTAGAGCAATATAGTAATAGGTTAGGCGGTACGAAGTTCGCCGGGTCGACTAGTTAAATATAAATTTGTTAATCCCAGGTGGTCTGGGCGAGGCCGTGCTCTCCGCTGTAGCCATGCAGCGTGACATCGTCGTGAAGCACATCTATGTAGGCGAGGTGCCGCGCTCGGGCCCGCCGGCCGCGCTGCTGGACAAGTACGGGCTGAGCGCGCCGCACGTCGCCGCCGCCGCCAAGGAACTGCTCCAGGCTTAGCGGCAGGTAAAGCCGAGGTATATCGTCTACTGGTTGTGGTTGGCTGTATGGGAGTTGATGCCTTTGTTGAAGAAAGTTTTTTTTTGTTTTTTTTTTTTTTAATGATACTGTAATAATCGATGGTTGCTTGCAGCCTGTTTTATTATGAAACCATAGACAATATGAAATCATCTCAAAAGGTCTGTGTTTGATTTCGTTGTTGTATACTGATTTAAAAGGTATCTGTTTTTTTTTTGTTTAAATATGAATTTGTAAGCATAAATTTGCTTACAAAAAGAAGAATATAAAACAAAAGAAGAATATAAAACAAAAAAAAGAATATAAAATATAACATAGAAACATTATTCTAAAACAAAAAAAAGAATATAAAATATAACATAGAAACATTATTCTTCTATTGTGAATTTTTCTTTACTAAACGTACATTCCGCAATTTTTATTGGCATTCCGGCATTCCAGTTTCGCCTTTTTATCAACTTAATTAAACGATCAACCTAACAACTACTTGCGGTCCAATTATAATTTAAAAATCACTAAGAATCCATTTAGCTGTAAGAAAATCGTCACACGTTATGTAAAAATTTAAATAATTATGACAACAAATTTATACATATTTATAATTCAAACTGTTGTTTTGTTGTTAAAATTGTCAAGGCAGAAAAAAAAATATTTTCTTTAGAAAAGTTAAATTTAACTTAAAATATCTAACTCTGTCTTAAACTTATAAAGTTTCTAGTTCCTACACAATCATTTTGGTGTAAACAAAAATATTAACCATTTTGGTTTCATATTGATTTTTCTACTTTTAGTTTGTTTTTGCTACGAAAGGTAAGCTATATGTATTTGTATTTTCTTTTATTTTTTCAAAAACTAGGGTTTTATTGTAAGCACAATCGGTTTTTGGATGAATTTATAAATTATATAATTTGTCATACAGGGTGTTTTGTTTATGAATCTGAGTTTTTTTTTAATGTATTTAAGAAAGCCATAGCTAATTATTGTTAATATCAGCTGTAACTGTTACGTTGGGAAGTTAAACCGCGCATGCGCAATGTTTCTCAAAATATATATTTTTATAAAGTTGTTAATTCTGTAGCACCCTGTGTCTTTGATAGCTCGTAAGAGGTAAATATGTTATCTATGCATCAAATGTATTTTTTCATTATATATTATATAATATTGTATTTATTTAGTTTACATTAGCATTCCTTGATGCATTCTTTTTTATTGTTTACAGATTTCATGTAGTTTCTTTAATAAAGTTTATAATTAAATAAATTTTTTGGTTATTTTACTTTTTTTAGTGGGATTTTAAGAGAAAGACAGTAGAAAAGGTATTATTGGTTTTCATATATTACTTTTTTAAATACAGTCTGTACAACAGTTAATTAACGTTTTCGTAAAAAAACAACAAAATATAAAACTTATCTAATGACTAGAACGACTCAACAATTGGGAGTATTTACATCAATTAATTTACTTATTTTAATTTTATAAAACTTTAGAAATAGCAACAAGTGAGAGGTGCCGGCTGACTAGCTCGATGTTGTTTTGTTACTGGACACGCGCCGCTCCTAGCGCCGCTTACATTTTTGGCTTATTAATAAATATTAATATAATACAAATAACTTATTAGTATATTTTAATAGGAAACAAGTTTGTGAAATAAAACATTAAAAACCTGACAGCCATCATAGCTGTCTCTATCCCAATGCATGCGAATAACAGAGATGTCATTCGTAAAAGGCATATAAAAGTAAATCTGCCGGCCGTGTGTTGTTATATTTATTTAAGGTAAGCCGTCCCATTCTTGGCCCCTTTCCTATTATTGGCATTGTTTCATTTACAGGCTGATTATACGGATATTCTTGACATTGTTCAGCAATTAAACATCATAATAATATACTTTTTTTTCTATTTGCTGTCAAAAAAAATCCAAGAATTCATATTATACAATAAAGCCTCTCACTAAATGGAAACATGCCTCATAATAGGAAGGAGTTCCAAAAATGGCACGGCTAAATACTAGATTAGATACCTATACGCTACCTGAATTTTACCTAAGCCACACCGCAACATTAGAATAATATGGACGGAACAACTGCAAATATACACAAGTTGATAATAAACTAAACTAGTCCCATAAGAATAAATACACAAAACAAAATGGCTTAACAAGTTAGAAATTATTAAATTAATAAACATAACAATCACTCTAGGTTACAACAAGATGGGACAAGTCAATCTCACTATTGAAAAGTATTATAAATGCAATATTCGGCTACTATGTAGCAAACATTCCCAAATATTTATTTTAAAAAAAAGTCTAATTATTATACAAAAAGTTCTGCAAAGGAACAACTCAAAGCCCCAAACACAACACTCAGTCACTTTTGCTTATTTTGCATTTAAAAATATAGTTCCATTAGGAATATTATTGCACAAATCCAAAATTAATTCACATCCTTTCAACAGGACCACAAAAAATATTAGAATATTTGGTAATCGGAGCTCTAATCACTTCCAAACTGCGTTCACCGCCACTCGGGCGCGGGCGGCGCTTGACTCCCGCCAGGCGTCGGCTCCGGCCGGTCTCCAGGATTTGCTTGCCCCTCCAATTCCCCTGGCAGGTAATCCTTCCAACTCCTGAACAAATACCTTGTGAACTTCCTCAGCTGTCGAAACTTGCAGTACGTCGCTCCTTCAGCTGATTGGAGCTGCTGAGTTTGGATCAGAAACCCCTTCTCTTTAAAAGTTTGCTCCAGTTTTTCTCGCTGCAAGCTCTTCCGTGATTTTCGTTTCTTTTTTGTCGCGTCTTCATTGCTGGTCGAAGGACTGGTCGGTACATGTTGAGTGAGGACTAGAGGTTGGGCCTCGGACTGTACTGAAGTAGTGTCTTTGTGCAAGTAGTCGTATCCCTTGTTGCCTTTGTTTCCTGTGCCGCTGTAGTAGCGAAAGTTTCCGCCGGAGTCGACTGAGAGCATTTTCTTCTCGAGCAGCGAGGGTTTGGAGCCTCCAGTGAACTTGAACTTGCAGATGCTGACTTCTGCCCCGGCCCCCGGAGCCCCTGATGGACCTCTGGAGCCCCCCGGCGGTATGAAGATGGCGGAGCGCTTACGTTTTACAGGCCCTGTCGCTCCAGGCGTTGGTGACGACCGCTTCTTCGACTCAGGGCTCTTAACCTGTTCGGCTTGCTTTACGACCTTCGGATCCAAAAGCTCTGAAATCTCTTTTAGAACTAGCTTGTTCTTGGTTTCCTCTACGGGCGAGCTCGCTGCGCTGTCGCTTGGTGTCGATCGGTCGTCTTGAAATGGGTTCTGACCAGCCGCTAGCCTTTGGTAGTACATGAGTTGGGTTTGTAGCGCTAAGGGGTGCATGTATAGTGCGTTGGGCCAATAGACACAGTTTTGTAGTTTTTCTCCTTCTGGCGTAGGGGCGGGTTCGGACATTGCGGGCGAGGCTGGTCGGAGCTGTGGCGAGAAATCGGTGGTTGTCGGAACCAAGTTCGTGTTCCTCTGAATAACAGATATCGCATTAGGCTGTTCCATCTTCTCTTCCAATTCAGTCTTGACCTCCGGCAACGCAGAGTATATGTTACCGAACTTCTTCTGTATCTGTATCTTGAGCTCGTGAAGGTCTCTTATGCAGAGGTTTAAGGGTTCCTCGTCGCTGTGCAGCGGCCCCGCGATTGTCACCGGAGCCGCCGGCATCGGGTCATCCGGGTCTCCGAAACTGTGCGGAGACGACTCTAATCTTTTCTTGTTCTCTTGGGACAGTTTTCTTTCTAATAAACTGGAGATGATCTTGTTCTGCAGATCGGTTTTGGGCGAGCTGAGCGGCGGGTGGAGCGCCGGCGGCTGGCCCGGGACCACTGTGCCGTAGTTCTCATAGATTAAGTGACAGATATCTGCCTTCTTTGGCTTCCTTCCTCTCCGCGGCTTGGAGTTGTTCAGCGTCATCTCGCCCATGTAAGGAAGGTCATCGTAAGTAACGATCTTGTTGGACGCGATCGTTGCCTTCTTTTTATCGGGCTTGGACGCCATATTTGCGTCTGTCTGTTGTTTTTGGGCCCATATTTTGTTGTCTTGGGGTTTGTTGGTGTTGTCTAGCTTCGGAGCGAGCCGGGCTTGTTTCTCTTGCTTCTGTAAGGTCTGCTCGTAGTGGTCGAGGTACTCGGGCGGCAGCGCCTGGTGGTGAAACTTGAGTTTCCAGCGGTTTTTTTGCCGCGCTCGGGGCCGCGCGCGCGGCGCCGCCTCCGCCGCCGAGTGACGCTCCTTCGCTGACAACAGTTGCTGACGTAGTAGCTCCTTGTTTTCTGATCTGGAATTTAAAATATTTATAGTTATTATTAGAAGTGTTTTTAAAATTTGTCTTTAATACAGCTAAGTCTGAGAGTTAGGGTAGGGGCCGTCTCCACGAGCGAGAGAAACGCGGCAATGTTATCGACGCCGTGTCACGTGTTTCCAGATATCTAGGTAACACTCTTTTTCGTCCTTGCGATTCTCTTGCTCGTGGCCTAAGAGAGTGTATAGAAATACGCGGTACGAGGGTAAGAATGTGTGTTCGGTGTTCATTGTTGTTCGTAGTAATTTTACCACAAATTTTATTAAGGTGAATGTTTATTTAAAAGTTACGGGTAAGTAGTTGGTTATGGTTACCTTGTGTGAGTGAGCGGGGGAGCGGGACACACTTCGCCGCACGCCGCGCGGCGCATCACTTCTGAAACAAATATAAATAATTTATCACAACTGGTGAGTACACTGGCATCTTATAATTTTATTCTAAATACGTAAATCTATATCATCATTCCCTCAAAATTCCAGGTGACTTTTACATGACATATATATTTACTAACAATAACAAGGTTTATAGTGCATGGACTATGAACCTTGCTAACAGTTCAATAAAAATAAATATCTTGCTACTCGACCACAGATGGCACTAATAGTTTAATCTTCGAGCTGAACTATAAAATATTTTATTTGTTGGTAAGTATGTTTATTATTTTTATTTTTCAGATAACCGGATTTTTTTTACTGTAATAACGTAATTGTAATGTTAATATTGTTTTATCTTATAAATTAAAATAATTTACAGAATTAAAACATTGATCGGTAAGTTCTTTGATTGTAGTCTCCTTTTACGACACCCAGCGACTCCAAAAAGCGACCTTTGGACTCTCCCATCGACTCCGTTAAAAATAAATATTTTTTAGACAAATACAAGTCCCAATGACTCCAAACTAAGTAAAATAGCGCTATCAAAAACAGAAAGATAACAATAATTGATTGATAATCAAAGGTTTTAAAACATACCAGTGAGTGTTTTAATTTCAAATCTAGTCGCATTTTGGAAGTATTTCAGAAATAAAGCTTCTAATCCAAACTAGGAGAAGCTCCTATCGAAGTTTATTATTGTTTCAACCATTTATAAATCACAAATCTAAAATGGTACCGAAATTTGAAGGAGCAATCAGTATCAGTAAGTAATCCTGCAAAGCAAAGCTGAAAACTAACGGAACTAGGATTCTGAGAGAAGTTTGAACCGTATGTATGTATGAATGTTTGTCCGCAATTATCTCAAGTTTGGCTGAAGCGATCTTGATGAGGTTTTCACAGAAGTTATATTCAGGAGAAGGTTTTAGTACTATTTTCACCGACTTCAGAAAAGAGGAAGTTTTCAGATTATGTATGTGTCAATTTTTGTAAAAAAAAAACTTATTTAAGTAGGTACACAGGTTTATTTACTGCAGAGGCTCTTAACTTTGTTAGGCGTTACTTTTACAGTGTTATTCTTATTCTCTTGAGCTGGTACCTCTGCCTAACCCTTCGGGGAATAAAAGGCGTGAGATTATGTATGTATGTATGTTATTCTTATACTTGCGCCGATGCACGGAAATATATAAATTTACATTTATTTTATTGGCTTAGGGCCCTTGAAAACTACCTTGAACAATAATAATTAAAATATACCAACGAGAAGGTAATTAAAACTGTACATCACAGTAACAGCACTGACCGAGTAGTAGCCATTATTACCTATTTGGGATTTTTTATAAGCCATAAAAACATTGCCTTTGGTAATGTGTTTATGATTGATAGGGCAATAAAAAAACCTTTAGTAAAAAATACACTTAGGTAGTTACTTACTTAAGTATACTTAGTAGTAGCACAGTATAATAAATGTAGTAGGTAGGTTAGTGGGAAGGTATTTTAATCCCGTGACAACAAATACAATTTTGTACAGTAAGAATTAATTGAAATATTTTAAGGCGCACTTATAGTAGAACACCACATATTGATTTCTCACAAAAATCATTTCAATCAGGACATTGCTTGAATCACCTGATTGTCCGAAAAGTAAGATGATTCCGTGCTTTGGAAGGCACGTTAAGCCGTTGGTCCCGGCCGCAGTAGTGGTCGTTATAACCGCGGCGACAAGCTGGCCCCTTGTCACGTTGGTAATAAAGCATAAACTCGGCTAAACGTGGGTCCGGCTCTTTAGCTGGTACCTCTGCCTAACCCTTCGGGAAATAAAAGGCGTGAGATTATGTATGTAATTTAAGGCGCACTTATAGTATTTTTCTGTTTTTTGTTACATACTACAATTTTTGTTACAAATTTGCAATAATTTGTATTTTGCATTGATAACACTTGAAGCGACTTCTGAAGTCAGTACACGTTCTTAATGGTGTTTGAATCTCTTAAAAGCAATTTATAGCAAACAAACTAATTCTGTGAAACAACTATAGATTTGTCTTCATCGGGCTATTTTCGACTATTTCAGTATCAGAAATTTGGCAAGTCTCAGTGCTGTGCTGTTTGTGGCTAAAATACGCGGAAACTCCATTATGGTATTATTTATATTAGCTCAGCCAGATGTAGCGCGGTTATAGCCGGCCGATTTTCATGACTCACGCCGTGTATGGGCTGCCGTAATTTTTGACAAAAAAACTTTTATATTTGATTGAGTTACCGGCAATCATAGAGTAACTACTTATTATTTTTTATATAATTTTTGTACAATATTTTGACAATCACATTATACTTTGACATTTTATAATACAACTTTGTATGAATATGATAGTGTGAAATAAATGAATCTAATCTAATATAATACTGTTTTGGTTTAGTCATTGTACAAAAACTGTCATTCACATAAGACTGCATTCATTTTTTAAAATTTTTTACAGCTTTTCATACAGTTTTGAGTTATTCTTCATAAAATGTTGAATATAATTAGGTAGGTATATCTATACCTAAGTAATTAATATTTGGGCATGACTTTAGTTACCCCGGTTAATTTGGATAATTTAAAACGGCCGTAACAGCTTGGCAAAATTGTAGAAAATAATGTGGGCACCACTTTGTATGTGAATTCTTCATTTATTCACCACTTTGTATGTGTATTCATTTTATTCAATTTATCCCAAAATAAAACAAAATGCCTAAAGTTAGTTAAAATCTAAAATTATCAATTTTATTAAGATCTGTTTCTTCGCAAGAAGTTAAAAATGGTTTCGTTGCAAGACACCGTTACCAAGCTGTAAGTAAGTAATCAATAATCATGCTAAAGTAAGATCTAAGTCAATATCAATCAATACATAGTATATAAAACAAATTCGCTTCCCGCGTCTGTCCCTATGTATACTTAAATAAACTATGCAATGGATTTTGATGCGGTTTTTTTTAATATATAGTGATTCAAGAGGAAGGTTTTTAAGCATGAGCAACATAGTAATATATCAGGCGGTACGAAGTTGGCCGGGTCCACTAGTTTCTTAATAATTAATTGGCTTGTAGCCGCAGCGCGCTTCCGTTGTTACTGGAGACTGAAGCTATTAGCGTAATTAGTTCCAAATACGCCGCTCCAGATAGCCCTACATAGTGCATGTTTTACTTACTGTTTTATTTCGATCTATAATTTATTCTAAAGACCATGCTTGTTGATCAAAATCAGCTTCAATTGGCAGGTAATTTATCCATTAAATTTATTAACTTAAATAGGTACAAGTAAGTATATCAAATTTATAAAAAATCTATACTCTTTTTTGGGTTTTAAACTGAATTATTTTCCCTTACTTTTTCCAAAAGTCATGTCAAGATTATCTAGTGACACCAGGAATGTTCTACACTTATTTGCCATGATGATTAGTTTGAAGTTCATTTTTCGCGATTCGTGATAATATCGGTGTATTTATGGCTCTACAATTTTATGATTTCTCAGCTCACACGTGCATATGCTCCAAATGATTACATATTATCTATACCAATATTATAAAGACGAAAGATTTGTTTGTTTGTTTGTAACGAATAGGCTCCGGAAATACTGAACCGATTTTAAAAATTCTTTCACTGGTAGTAAGCTACACTAACCGCGAGTGTCATAGGCTTTATAGATTTTCAAAAAAGTTAGGGATCCGTACCTAAACTCAAATAATGTAACCCAAGGTGCAATATTTTTTCCGTTGTTTACATATTTCAACAGGTGCTTTGTTTTTTATTCGGCCATTCTAGGCAGTTAAAAGAACATAGTCTATAGAGCCAATTCTTTTGTAGTATGCTATATTCTATGGCGTAACGAAGTAAGCCGGGACAGCTCGTAATAAATAAACCTAATATTTCGATATCAAATTCATCAAGAGATTAGTCTTCTCAGATTACTTATATCTCGATCGATCTGAGTTTGCAACATAATTTACGGTGCCTCCAAAATGGATTGCAACTTTCATGTTAGTCGTATTTTCTAGACAATGTTGTAAAACGATATTTATGAAGCAGGTGGATTTCTTTACGACTAAGTTAATGAGCTGATAATTTCTGTGTGAATCTTAATAATTTTTGTTAAAGATATTAATACATATTTTACTATTGTCGGTAAGTAAGGATAGGTATATCGCAACTCAATTTTCTAGGTTTTCGTCTCTACTCAATTAAATAAAACAGAAACTTTGATTTTATTTTGCTTAATATCTAAGTATTTTTACTATTCGCATTATGCTAAAATATTTTAAATTTCAGGATTACGTGAAACTTGGGTGACGTTTCAGTTCCGTTACGTCACTTTGGTTGCGCGCCAGAATTACACGTCACTTTTGTTACCACAATCTTCTAAAACACAATTGCAACCTAAAACTGTACGAGTTAGAGTCCAAATTAGTGTGATTTTCTTATATACGTAACGAGACTAGTGAGCGTGAACAATTTCTGCTATTATTATGTCAAAATGCAATCTAGATTCAGACTTAATTGGGCAATTTCGTTTTTAATTCCGTGTTAAAAATATGTGAGCGTTAGAATTATTTACTTGCACTTTTGCGTGTCAACTTATAATGGAATAGTATTTTATATTTTACTTCAAATCACACACCAAATCACAACCGATGTAAAGTTTAGCTAACTGCCAATTCATAACACTCTGTCTAATAAAACTGTCGTATCAGCAATTTTCTAAAATGTAAAATCCATTCAAAAGTCAAATGAATCAGTTTTAATCTTTATTAATGGAAATTAATCTATCAAAATAGACGTAAATACATTAATGGGCAAAAGAGGCCCTTAATAGCAGCCAAGTTTGGTGTACGCAGTATTTATGTGGTTCTTGCATGAATCACGGCCCGGACCCGGCGGTGTGGGCAGCGACATAACTTCTTCTTATTTATTGTGCTCATGTCGAAATAGCTAATACGAATATCGTTCATAAACGCTCGCTTGTTATGGTATGGTAATTCGAAGAAAAGTTAAAACTACAAAATAACATTCAAACGGTACCTTCTTAAATCTCATTCTTGTAGAATAGATGAAGTAGTAGAAGGATCTATAGAATAGAATGGAATAGAAAACGCTTTATTTCTTAGAGTAATATACAGGGAACAGACAATTTGCATGCAATGGGTGAATGGATGGCTTTATCGCGATTACTTTAAGTCAACCCACTTGATATTTTCACATTTCACCAAATAGAGATGTTAGCAAATCAAATACAGGACGTAGAGCTGTCTGCTTACACAACGGGGTTTCCTAGTTAGAGCACAGCACACTCGCTGCTCATCGGCAAGACGCGTATCGAATTGACACTTCCTATTTTAGACGACGACCGCTACTGAAAGCATTCACTAATCAGACGAACAAACATTTCATGCAATTACTTAGTTTTTTATGTATTTGGCACTCGAGAAACAAAATGTCAAATAAAGGCGCGAAATCTGCGCGCTAATTTGTCCATCCATAATTCATAGGCGGTAACTGTGTTTCCATTAGCGTCCATTTACAAATCATGTGTTAGCTAACATTTTGATTTATGCACTGTTTAAAAAATTTACTAACATAGAATAAGTTGAATAATTCTTGACTAAGTGTATACTTATTCGTAGTTCTAACGCTAAAATACAAATTAAATAAAGCTAAAATAAGTACTTCATTCTGTCAATCCTTAAGTTCATGTTATAAACACATCCCAAAGCAAACATCACATCTGCATTATCCAATATTATCAAATATAGGCACTGACTAATTCTCGCGGAATAACAATAGGATAACAATCAAAGGGCACACTTAACACTAAAGCAACGCACCTCCGCCTTCCGGCAACATTTGTGACATCCAAATCCTTTATCAGTTTCACTGTGCACTTCGACTTCAACTCCGACTAGACTAGGTAGAGGCTATCAGTCGCCGGTAGCTCTCATCACTGCTCACTGCACCGCGCTATCAGCGAGGCCGCGGGGGACTGCGCTCGCCACGCCAACTCATCTAAATACAGACAACGCTCGCGCGCACCAAAAATCACTCGTATTACTTTCCGTTTCCATACGGCCTAAATTTAGTCGCCGAAATAAAAACGCGCGTGTGTTTTTCGACGGCATTAGACGGGAATAGAGTGTTTTTGCAACGCGCCCTGGGGTGCTGCCAGCGCCGCGCGGGAAACTTGAGATTGGGCCATATTTGGCACGCGCGCGCGCGCTCGCTTTTGGGTATTGGTTTCGTTTCGGGAGCGCTATTTTGGCGCTTCCTGCGATGCATCGCGCTCTGAAGTTACCTGCGGATACATTTTCATTCCCTATATGGATATGGAAAATATATTTATTATTACATTAAAGAAAAGCATGAAAGCGGTGCGCGGCGACGTCTCGTCTTATTTCATGCAATGAGACCGGTATCTAAGTACCATTAATCTATCTCGATTTTACGTGAATCATAAACGAAATTTACGCTAAACTTTTCACACGGCCTCGGACTGAAGCTACAAATTTAAATATGACTATCCAAGCCAATCTAGTTGTTGGAGACAACTTCAAACATTTCAGCGATTTTCTTTTACACCTTCATATTACATCTGAAATTATTTTTTTGCGGTTGATTGTTAATTAGACAAAATGAATAAATTTATTTAAAACCTGAGAACGGCTACGACAATTTTGTTGATTTTGGTTTTGAAATTTTTGTCGTAGTCCAGGGAAGGTTTAATAAACGTTAAGAAAATATTGAAAAGACACAATTTCACGCGGAAAATTTTGCGGCACAGCTGAGTGGGTACTACATATACATATTTTAAAGATTATACGGTTTAAATGAACTCCGAAGACATTACTAATATTACCTACTTACTTTTGTATTTAACAATAGTAATACCTATCATAAAGTGTAACTAGTCGCAGCGACCGGTCCCGCCTACGGTCGTGTTGCATTACACTGACCTAATTCCCTATGTAGGAGGCATTTTACATCAGCCCATAATAATCTGTAATTTCCAATTGCTATTTTAATATAAAAGATAAGAGCGTTTAAATAAAACCCGCCAGAAGCACTTTGGGTTATGTAATAGTGAAGAGAGTTATGAATCATTGCATTTAGAGTTTTACTAGATTTCTGTTGATTAATAAAATTATCGCTGATGCTGTTTTTTTGTTTGGGTTTTAATATGCTGAAATTTTTAAAGATTCTTATATCGAAACTAGTCGACCCGGTAAATTTCGTACCGTCTAACCTCCTACTATATTGTGCATGTATATACTTATAAATTCTCTTGAATCACTCTATCTATTAAAAAATACTCGTCAAAATCCGTTGCATAGTTTCAAAAATTTAAGCATACATAGGGACAGACGCGGGAAGCGACTTTGTTTTATACTTACTACTACTATATACTATGTATTGATGGTGTGAGTTATAGTGTAGCATTGTAAGTATATAAGACTAAAATGACGAATTAATAAATAAATTAATGAAACACTAATAAATATAAATGACAAAGCTAAAAACGATTTCTGTCCAGGCAATCTGTTGTTTTTTTATTTTACTAACATGATGCAGTGTTTTGTAGCGTCAAAAGGTAGATTCTGGATATGAAGGTTCGTGTTGCGATAAGATATTTGTTGGCACCAGCTATAACGCTATAGGATTAATACCAAGGAGATCGTGGCCACAGTAGGTATCTCTGATATAAGTATCGATTGCATCATGGCTCTCTTGGTAGGGATGTGGACTGAGACGCGGGTGCACCGGCTTCGATTACCGGCGGAGGCGAACATTGTTATGATGAATATCGATGTTTGTTTCCGGTCTGGGTGTAATGTTCGTCTCGTATATGTTTCGGGCACCCTAGATACAGTTCTTCCTAGTTAGGGGTTCTGAGTATGATGTGTTAATATTATATGATTGCGTATTAATAGTATGTAGGTACCTGAGATGGCGTAGATGGCGGGACTATCTCGATAGCTACCTGTGAGTTGCCAGAGACTGCAATGAGCACAGCGCAATGGAAGCAAATGGGGGAGAGGCCTTTGCCCAGTAGTGGGACACAAGGGAGGCTATATACAGGGTGTTTCTGACAAAGCTATAATAAATCAAAGGAGGGATGCTGCTCACCATACCTAACAACTTTCCCAAAGCAACATGGGTCGAAATCTCAAAACAAAAATCACCCGTCCCGTACTATTGACCCCGTCAGCTGATCGAACCAATGTATGGAACGGTGTTATTTTTTTTGAGATTTTGACCCATGTTGCTTTGGGAAAGTTGTTAGTTATGGTGAGCAGAATCCCTCCTTTGATTTATTACCGCCTTGTCAGAAACACCCAGTAAAAAATAAATAAAAAAAAAGTAAGTACCTGAGAAAGATACTACTTAATGATTTTAAAGGGAAAGTACTTTGAATTCCTAAACTCCTACACCTATATCTCCAAAATTTGTAGTGTCCGATAGGTTGGCCCTTTCACCTCGTTCCGGCGGCGACGGAGAGCATAGCCTCCCCCGCAACACGTGACGAACAGCTCTTTAATGTAGAGTATAGAGTTGGCCAAATATAAAAATATGCGTCGAACCATTTGAGCAAGCTATCTTTAAACTATGTTTAAGATTTACGAGAAAAACAAGATTCACTATCAAATCTTTTATAGCTTTGATTGAATGAACGCTTTGCTTTTTTCTGCTCTCAAAATAGTAACTTAGGGCGGTAACTCACGGTATGGCGCGAAATTTAAAAATTTTCACGTTTTTAAATTATTTTGGCGAAAGTATTCATTTTAAATAAATTTTAAATGAATTCGCGTACCGTAAAAACCTATTTCCCACATTGTGATATATCATTTTTGAACGAAAAAGTTACCGATTTTGTGTATATTCAAGGAACTTGTTTTTGGCCTTTTACCCCTTAGACACAAAATATGTAGGTCTGTCTTCAAAAAACGTTGTATTACAATATGGAGATGGTTTTTTACATACGCGAATTCATTTAAACTTTATTAAAAATGTATTGTATACTTTCGCCACAATAAATAAAAAACACGAAAGGCGACCATTGTCGTAAGGCAAGGCAAACATTTATTTGCCTGAGCCAATTAGTGGGCACCCTGAACTACCTCGCCTCTATCAGTATAGGATACTTTACGAAATAAGGTATCAATATTAATTAGATTAGTCTTGACTTTCAATAAGCGATATCTTGTATCCTGTAATGAATAAATCATTTTTTACTTTTTTTACGAAAAAAATTGAATTTCGAGCCATAGCGAGAGTTACCACCTTAGGTACATCTTATTTTAGAGCTTAACGCTTTAAAATATTTTTTCCTACTTTGACTATTTATTTCCTTTTTTTTTTACAATAAAAAAAAACACTTTCAAAACAGCCGCTCTACACAAAACACTTTGTTGTTCATAAATGGCGATCAATCTTATAAATATCCAAAATTTATGGAAGAACATCATACCGCCCAGTATAGGCATCGCGTGTAATATCTCCCTTTAGTAGAAGCGGATGAAATAAGGACCGCGGACGGGGGCGGCCGTTTTTGACAAATGTGTAAATTTTTGGGATTCCGTACCCAGTGTGAACGGAAACCTTTAATATCTCTTTGGAATCGTTGTCTTTGCGGATGGGTCATATCAAATAATTCTTTATTCAATATAGGATACACGATATCACTTATTTAAAGTCAATTAGACTACATCTTATCTTAATTGCTATTGATACCTTATTTGGTAAAGTATCCTATACTGTGAGAGGCGAGGTAGTTCAGGGTGGCTCAGGCAAACAAATGTTTGGCTTGCCTTACGACAATGGTCACCTGGAGTGGCCCCCAAACTAGCCCTCCTCTGTCAAATGTTTTTATTTAACAAAATTGAATTGTTGGACAGAAAGTAACCAATTACCAGAGGTGACGACGACGGTCCGCGGTGCTACTCCCCCGCAGTAGCTAAACAAATGACTACCACATCATTAACTGTCAAATCACTAAGTGATAATTAAAATCACCGATTTAGAACATAGCAATGATGTAAACCAAATAAATTCGTATTGGGTATACCTTTTTCTAACAGACTTCAAAAAAGGAGGTTATCAGTTTGGCCTGTATGTATGTATGTTTGTCCGCGATTATCTCGAGTTTGGCTAAACCGATTTTGATGCGGTTTTCAGATAAGTATTTGTTACATTCAGTTACATTCAGTTAGAAGGATTTTAACCGACTTTGAAAAAGAAGAAGTGCGCAGTTGATGTATGTGTCAGTTTATTGAAGGCGGATTCCATTGAAAAAAAAAAAAACAATATTGAAACAATATAGGCACAGCTTTCATCTCACGAGGCGCGGCGAACTTACCGTGCGGATAGAGTGGTCTGTATGTGGTGTGCGACAGTGGGGCCGAAAAAGTCACGGTATCGAAATTTTGAAAATGCCAATATTCAGTGCATCGAACAAAGGATTAGTGCGCGAAGTGTCGAATTTGTGCATCCAGAGGTTTTGGAGTTATAGGCGAAAAACTAATTCTGCTGGGATGACGTCATCCTGGAAACACTTTTTTGAACCGCTGGGCCTAGGTCTTTGAAACTTGGCAGAAATGTAGCTTATAAATGTGCCTAAATGTGCGCTGAATCTGGTAAATGTGCCTCTTCAGATAACAGAGTTATTCCATCTGTTGCTGGACTGACGTTTTGCCGGAAATCTATTTTATTAAATATTTCGGAAACTGCTGACGCTAGAGAACTGGATTTTTTCATAAGCATTACTAGTCACTTTCTTGAATTTGTGTCAATATGTCGGTTCAAAATAATTGTTAGTTTTCGTGAAAAAAAAATAAACAACAAAAAGAGAAATACCCTGAGCACTAATTAAGGACGATACTTGGAGACTTCAAAACTCTATAATCCCTTCCTTACCTTGTCCTTTACGTTATTCTGAAGTTTTTATAACGCTAGGTCAAATACTTTTCGAGAAATAAAGCTTTAACTAAATGTTTGACCGCGCGTTAGGTTTAACAACCTTTCACGCAAAAACCAAAGCAGCGACGACATTGGTAACCTGGCACTAATTCGAGTATTATGTAATAAAGATTTACTTTAAATTTCAGTGTGATATTCTTAAACAATCCGAAGTTATTCAAGAAAAACATTAAATTTAGAACTAACCGACCAAATTAAATAGACCACTAAAAAGCGGCCATTGCATACAGTGTGCCCACATTTTCTAGTTCGTTGGATTATAGTGTACCTTTTAGCTGAAAAGTGTATTTTGAGGTTGCAATATGTACATGGCTAAGTTAAAAAATACGAAATTCCTTTCTCTTAGTACCTATATGATCTTTTGAGTAAGTACCTAATGCTAAACTACCTAGATATTATCATTATTTGACGTAAGTATTAAATATCTAAGTAAGTAACTAAGTACATAGATAATGTATAAATAGTAGTATCTAGTTAGTTAGGCATTAGGTAATGACGATTCACTAAGTATTCTTATCAAATTTCTTGCTAGGGTTTAGCGTTTAGCCTAGATATAGAGTACCTACTGAGGAAACTAAGTATATGCATGACGGGGTTGGCGGCGCGGGGCGGCGGCGGAGCGCGGGGCGGCGGCGGAGCGCGGGGCGGTCCGCTATGCTCTGCACGCACAGGGCACTAGTGATGGGTTACTCAGTAATTTAAATTGAGGACTCGTGAGGACCTCATTTGGCTAAATGAGGTCCTCACGAGGACCCCTCATTTGAGGCGAGGCATTTCAACCCAAAAACAGGCCCAAACCTTCCCGCAGCGGAACTAATCTTACAAGTTATTTACATAAGATTTATTTTTTCTTTCCCAAGACATTCACAAGTATTTAAATGCAATATAATAATAAAAATAGTAATAATTTTATTTACTATAAAATATAGTTTACAGATTTAAATTATAACTTACAAATTGATATATTGCAGGTAGATTTAGATATTTGTAAAGGATTAGTTTAAATAGAATATAGAATAATTTTTAAATAGTAAGTATTGAGTTTAAATTGTGATTGAAAATTACAACACCATGCAATGCAATACCTAAGCTATCCAATAAATAATTGAAATTAAAATAAAATAAAATTCATGGGCTAAGTAGCACTCTGCCTGTCCTGTGGGGTGTTCTCGAAGGCTGGTCATATTCTTACCGACAAAAAGTCATCATGATACTATTCTCGCAGGCATACATGTAGGTAGGCTAAATAATAAGAAGAAATATAAATAACTAGAAGCTGCCCCGCGGTTTTTCCCGCGCAGATTTCTCATAAACACAAAATTCCCGTTTATTCCCGTTCCCGTTGGAATTTCGGGAAATCCCTTCTTAGTGCTCACCTGCACTCCCTAAGGAACCTACATGCAAAATTTCAGCCCGCTACGCCCAGTAGTTTCGGCTCTGCGTTGTCTGTCAGTCAGTCAGTCAGTCAGTAACGGAAGAGTTTTATATATATTGATAAAAGCACACTATAGTTTTATTTTTTATAATAACTAAATCTTAATACTATATGAATCGGTATCGTACCTACCTATTTATTATTCAATCTTAATAGTTAATTTCTAAAACATTTACGTTTTTCTGTTTGCTAAACAATAATAGCCCTTTTTCCAATGAAAAGAATAACTAACTCTTGAACAAGGCTATACCTCCCTCACTCACCTCGCCTAGTCCTCATTTATTGAGGTTCGTACTTCGTTTCGTTTACTTTTAACACAATCCTCACGCCTCACGACGCCTCACGCCTCCTCACTCCTCACGACGCCTCACTCCTCACGACCCCTCACTCCTCACGACGCCTCACTCCTCACGAGCCCCCTCACGAGTTTTATATGAGGTACTCACTCACCTCACTGTAACGAGCCCCCTCAAACGAGGCCCTCACGAGGGAGTAACTCATCACTACAGGGCACAGATCTGGTAGTCTATATACACGGAGAGAGTTTCTCGAAGGATTTGGGGCGAGAATCGGATTTTGAAACTTCTTTGAGGTTAAATTTAATAAACTAGCTTTAGTGGTGAGATGTTCAGAGTAAAATAATACCATACAGTATGGGCATTGGGTGTAGATGTTGTAGTCCCAGATCTTCCTAAATCCTAGTAATCCCAGAGAAGGCGAATGGAACACTTGTACTTTGATTATTAAATTTATTTTTGACTAATTTAATGTCTTTACAAATATTTACAACGTCTAACAATTATATATTTAAAAGTAGTTAGTAAAGCGCGCGGTAGCGAAAGCATAGAGAAGAGCGGAGCGACGTGCGTCTTGTGCGGTGGCTATGTTTCACTGGTTGTTGAAAAGGCTGTTGGCCGACCGCGTGGCCGCGCTCGGGCTGGTCCGTAGCCTTTCGTCATTGGTCGGCGCGGGCGCACTGCGCGACACCTAAGTAGTAGAGGTGGTCGTTATTTATAATCGCATTTAAAAACACTCGTTATTTCATGGCAACGAATCGCATTGCTATTCACAACGAATGTAAAATGCGATCGCGTTTTCGTTGCCGTTGGCAACGATCGCGTTCTCGTTGCCCGGCAACGATCGCGTTCTCGTTGCCCGGCAACGATTGCGTTCTCGTTGCCCGGCAACGATCGCGTTCTCGTTGCCGTCGGCAACGATCTCATTCTCGTTGCCGTCAGCAACGAAAACGCGATCGCATGTGACAGCTTGTCATTAGCAAAGCAACGAAACGCATTAAAGCATTGCGATCTCACTCATCGAATTAATATGAAATGTACTGAAAATACATTTTGCTGAAAAAAATTTGTATAAGGTTTTGAAATATCGATAATTGCTTAACTTCGATAAAAATATCCATATTAACATTGATACTAGAGCAAACTTGCATGTCTAGTTACATCCTGCGTTTTCGTTGTCAATCGCATTTTCGTTGCCGATCGCATTCTCGTTGCCGATCGCATTTTCGTTGCCGATCGCATTCTCGTTGCCGATCGCATTTTCGTTGCCGTTGCATGATATGCGATCCGGCAACGAAAATGCGATCGCAGTTTAAAATCGCAGTTGTTTGAAAATAGCATAACAGCGATCGCATGCGATTGAAAAATAGCAGTTATTCTCACCTCTACTAAGTAGAGGTCGTTATTTACAATCGCATTTAAAAAAACTCGTTATTTCATGGCAACGAATCGCATTGCTATTCACAACGAATGTATAATGCGATCGCGTTTTCGTTGCCGTCGGCAACGATCGATCGCGTTCTCGTTGCCCGGCAACGATCGCGTTCTCGTTGCCGTTGGCAACGATCGCGTTCTCGTTGCCGTCGGCAACGATCGCATTCTCGTTGCCCTCAGCAACGATCTCGTTCTCGTTGCCGTCAGCAACGAAAACGCGATCGCATGTGACAGCTTGTCATTAGCAAAGCAACGAAACGCATTGAAGCACTGCGATCTCACTCCTATCGAATTAATATAAAATGTTCTAAAAAGACATTTTGCTGAAAAAAAATGTATAAGGTTTTGTAATATCGATAATTGCTGCACTTCGATAAAAATATCCATATTAACATTGATATTATAGAGCAAACTTGCATGTCTAGTTATATCCTGCATTTTCGTTGTCAATCGAATTTTCGTTGCCGATCGCATTTTCGTTGCCGATCGCATTCTCGTTGCCGATCGCATTTCGTTGCCGATCGCATTTTCGTTGCCGGATCGCATATCATGCGATCGACAACGAAAATGCGATCGCAGTTTAAAATCGCAGTTGTTCGAAAATAGCATAACAGCGATCGCATGCGATTTAAAAATAGCAGTTATTCTCACCCCTACACCTAAGTGGGAGCGGGATGCAGGATTGGCCTTCTCTGTCTTGTCACGCTCGGTCAACGACTCGATGCACCTTGCGCGTCGCGGAATTTGCGTTGTCAGCGATAAGGGCTGCATGCCATTCCGGGGACACTGACCTCAGCTAACATTATGATCTAAAGACTACCAGATCTGTGCCCTGTGCGTGCAGAGCATAGCGGACCGCCCCGCGCTCCGCCGCCGCCCCGCGCCGCCAACCCCGTCATGCATATACTTAGTTACCTCAGTAGGTACTCTATATCTAGGCTAAAAGCTAAACCCTAGCAAGAAATTTGATAAGAATACTTAGTGAATCGTCATTACCTAATGCCTAACTAACTAGATACTACTATTTATACATTATCTATGTACTTACTTAGTTACTTACTTAGATATTTAATACTTACGTCAAATAATGATAATATCTAGGTAGTTTAGCATTAGGTTCTTACTCAAAAGATCATATAGGTACAGTGGCGGACACGATCGGCGTAACACTTCCGGTTTTTCTGTATTGCAAAATAGTTCTTGTTCTTTGGTAATACAGTCTAGGGCTGACGAAACCATAGGCAAATCTGTTACGGCCTCCTAGTCCGTGACTGTACTAAGAGAAAGGAATTTCGTATTTTTTAACTTAGCCATGTACATATTGCAACCTCAAAATACACTTTTCAGCTAAAAGGTACACTATAATCCAACAAACTAGAAAATGTGGGCACACTGTATGCAATGGCCGCTTTTTAGTGGTCCATTTAATTTGGTCGGTTAGTTCTAAATTTAATGTTTTTCTTGAATAACTTCGGATTGTTTAAGAATATCACACTGAAATTTAAAGTAAATCTTTATTACATAATACTCGAATTAGTGCCAGGTTACCAATGTCGTCGCTGCTTTGGTTTTTGCGTGAAAGGTTGTTAAACCTAACGCGCGGTCAAACATTTAGTTAAAGCTTTATTTCTCGAAAAGTATTTGACCTAGCGTTATAAAAACTTCAGAATAACGTGAAGGACAAGGTAAGGAAGGGATTATAGAGTTTTGAAGTCTCCAAGTATCGTCCTTAATTAGTGCTCAGGGTATTTCTCTTTTTGTTGTTTTTTTTTTTTTCACGAAAACTAACAATTATTTTGAACCGACATATTGACACAAATTCAAGAAAGTGACTAGTAATGCTTATGAAAAAATCCAGTTCTCTAGCGTCAGCAGTTTCCGAAATATTTAATAAAATAGATTTCCGGCAAAACGTCAGTCCAGCAACAGATGGAATAACTCTGTTATCTGAAGAGGCACATTTACCAGATTCAGCGCACATTTAGGCACATTTATAAGCTACATTTCTGCCAAGTTTCAAAGACCTAGGCCCAGCGGTTCAAAAAAGTGTTTCCAGGATGACGTCATCCCAGCAGAATTAGTTTTTCGCCTATAACTCCAAAACCTCTGGATGCACAAATTCGACACTTCGCGCACTAATCCTTTGTTCGATGCACTGAATATTGGCATTTTCAAAATTTCGATACCGTGACTTTTTCGGCCCCACTGTCGCACACCTGTATGTGAGTTCCTATGGTGTTAGAATTATTTTCATTGAAAAACTGTTTTGAACGCTATTCGCCATACAATTTAGCGACACGCCTCCTTATTGCGTAACGTATTAAAATAATATTTCAACTTCTAGCCGTTTCATCCAAAGAATACTATAATAATTGTGTGTGAGTGTCTTTACTTCATCGAATGACCGTCTTACTGAATGCTTTGGGAAATTAAATGTCTTCAAAGCGGTAGTAAAATTTAAAGAATACTCTTTTTATCATAATCGGCTTAAGGGAGTAGTTCAAATTTTATCTTCGCCGCTTATAACTAATTGAATTATGTTTATTCCTAAGTACGTCGTCTTGCGACCATAGTTAGCTTAGACGAAGTAGATTCATCATCACCGCCGTGGGCAGATCCGCCGCCATGTTGCGATCCCACGCGGCGCGCAACACCATCTTTGTGTATTGTTTGCAATGTCATATTGTCTCTGGGAGGTTAATAACTTTGTGTTTGGGCTGCTAACTGCGAGACGCGAGATGGGAGCGACACTGATGGCTGGCATTTAAGTACTTGTGTATAAAAACTAACATTCTGAGTAGGTTGGTTGGTACGTATTGTCGAGTCTCACCTATTTTTTCTACGACTGATTTAAGTGATCTTCAATACAGTTTTTTATGCTACCGCTAATGTGCGAAACTCAGTTCAAGTTGCAGACTAACTAGCTGAATCCGTTAGAGTTCGAAATAAAATATTGTTCTCAACATTACCTAGGTAATCTGCAAAATCCCTAGGTAATCAGCACAGTAACGACCAAGCATACGGTAAAGTTCGAAAAACTGTTGCCTTAAATTTCAGTTTAACACAGGTAACCCAGTGTAAACCCACACTACAGTTTTGCCCTAGATTTGAATTTTCGGTCGGAGTTTTCTGTTTTCCGCACTCTAACGGCGAGATATTAATATAATAAGCACATTAACTAGGTAAAGTGCGGATACCCGATATTTCACATAAAATTTCGCACAGAAACTGACTTAAATAGTTAATGTGCACATTACCCCGTGTATACACTGAACACTGTACTGACGGCTTTAGCCAGGATAATCTGTATTCTAGAGCAGCTTGTTCGGAGTTCAAACTAGAGCGAGTTAACTCGAATCACTAATTGACTCTGATAACACACTGTAACCGTGAATCTATGATCTCAATAGCTTTGAGAATGAAAGTTCTTGGCCGGTGTGTTGGCGATCGTAGTGTAGCTTGATGATCTTCAGTTTTTCAGCTAAGGACGCTGCATGCTGCCCGACCTTCGGGTGTTTCCTTAATCGCCTTTTACACCCATGGCAGGAGATGAGCCCAAGTAGCACTGAAGAATTTTGTTTAAATCGCATATATCTTAACAGTGCCTGTATTGTGATTTAACTAAATAAAAAACGATTTCATATAGTCACATATTTCTTAAAGGCTATATAGTATTCCAATACCGCTTTTTGAGAAAATAAAGATTATACAAATCGTAGTTAAATCATCTTAAACCTATTCAGTATTAATTAAGGTTTCAGATAAACCATAAAACTCTCTTTTCACTCAACTCTCATTATTTGTAAACTGAATTAAATCATTAAGGGATAGTTGTTCGACTTATACAGTCGCACTAATGCAAAAAAGATTTGCTATCCAAACTAAAAGCCATATTAAGACGTTTGTCCTCAAATCAGTTTTTGCTAGGCAAAACACAAATAAATTTTGTATGAATTATTATTTTATAAGTAATAATTGATTTAGAGGGACGGTTTGTACAAGATGGAGAAAAATTAAATTAGCAAAGACGTTGAAAAATTAAAAAAAAATAACCTTTAACACAGAAATGTCCCTTTCCCATAATTTTCCTTTTACATAATGTCCCTTTCTAAAATTGTATTTTCCCAAAATGACCCTTTCTCAAAATATTTCTCCACTAGCTCAAGTTTACATGTACAAAAGGGACACTATAAAAAAAAGTCATTTTGCGAAAGGAACTATAAGCGGAAGTGATGAATACTTACAAAAGCTTGAATTCGAAATTATCCTTTTAAATTCTGCCATATAGACATAGCCAAGTCACGTCACTTCCTACCCGAATCGCCAGCATGCCAGCCACAAACATAGATCATATTAATTCGTTTGAACAACCTTGTAATGCATTCTGATAAACACAATTGTACATAAACATCTAATTTATGTGTCTAATAATATTGCATACGTCTATCACTTTCAACACTTACACTTGGTATTAGAAAAACTAACTCTGTTGCAAAACAAAGAAATCTTGATTTAAGAAATCAAAGTAAAGGATCAAATAAATCAGAAAAGTATTCATGAAATCAATTGGAAGTATCACTTAAATCGTTGAGGATTTACTTAATCAAACTAAAGGATCACTTAATACTGTGAGATAACGTCGGCTCCGTGCTTAAGTGTTCAAACTCCATTTTGGTCGAAAATGACTTTTTGATGCAGGATTGTTAACGATGTAATTTAGGTCCAGAAGGTCAAGTAAAAAAAGGCTTTTCCTAGAAAAAATACAATAAATTTCACGTTTTAAATTTTGAAGCCCACATCATCGTAACAAAAATTCCGTGCTTGTTTAGCCAACCTCCACAGCATTACCCAAAGTCCCGCATCGAAATATTTGTTGCGTGCTTGAGTGTTCAAACTCCAGCCGGCCGACCAATCACAGCACAGTACGTCACGCTACCCGGCCATTTTGTTTTTTTCTGTGATGAACTTGGTTGCTCCTTTAGTTTACTTGCAAAAACCTAATAAATTAGTTTTATTGTGTTCAAAACTAAGAAAACTAACTGCGAGTAACGTTAAAAGCTGCAGCAGGATGGCGAGTACCAATTTCAAAACAAGCAAAAGGCGTACTTTGGCGACTTTCGAGCAATAAGTACTTTTTAATAATGTTCATTTCCGAATAGAAACTTAAACGTACTGATACAGGATGTTAATAAATTCACTTTGTAATAAAACGGTTGAGAATTAAGTATATTATTATGTTAATTCTGTTTGATAGTCCTTTTGTCTGTCTTTCACAATGGTTCAACACAACAACTAAATTTTTAACAATAATTAAGTAGGTATATTTTATCATTTCGTTATGTTTATGTTATTATTACTTGAGTCTAAATTTTTTTTTTTTTATTTCTTGATTTTAATTTCTTATACCTTTTATCATCTAAAAACAAGTTTTTTTACGAAGTAATTTAATCATCCTGTATATGGTATTAGGAAGTTGGACAAACAAGCACGCAACAATTTTAAGGAACACTGTGCTATCTCCATGGCAGGAGTGTTGTATTTCCATGAACGAACATTTTTATTGGCAGTTTTGTTCAACCTCCATTTTAAAAGTATGATAAAATACGTAAAATCACAGCATCGTAAACAAATTTATTGGCAATTCCATATATTAGACTAAAAACTATAAATTTGCATTTATCATTCCTGAAACTAAACATCTCGTTTGATAATAAGTAAAAAAACCTTCTCCTGAACAGTATACAAATGGAAGTTGAACATTCAAGCACGGAGGCGGCGATAAGAAATCTTGATTTAAGAAATCAAAGTATGGGATCAAATAAATCAGAATAGTATTCATGAAATCAATCGGAAGTATCACTTAAAGCGTTGAGGATTTACTTAATCAAACTAAAGGATCACTTAATACTGTGAGATTTAAATGTTACTTACGTTTGATTTAGTAAAACGATTAAGTATTAAGTGAGATTTGAGGAAATCGTTTTTGAGTAAAACATTTCTAAAATAGCATTATTTCAAATCGAACTTATTAATCTTTGATTTAATTGATACTCAACTACCCTTTTGAATCCTTACTTTTCTAAATTCAGATTTCGTCAAGTAAAACAAGATTATACGCCATTTTGAACTTTTAGAAAACAAAACAACAAAACAAAATCGAAGTGATATCGTGAAAAAAGTGTGGATTTCAGTTAAATGTGACTAGTGTAATAGTTTTTACTGAAGAAATAAGTGATTATGTGATGAGAAAAGGTAATATTAATGACATAAATGATAACTTTATTTTTATTCCATATACAATTATTCTTTATTTTATTGTTATTTCAAGCTATTTCGAGGGCCCGTTTGTTTTATGGCTCTTTCTATCGATTTTACACGATAAATGGTCATGCGTTTAAGATTTTTATTGCTTACGACGAAATAAAACGGATTTCTAATTGTCATATTTACTTATAGTTTACAAATTCTTAACACTAAGTAAAGTTCTTGTGTTGTAGCATAAAATGTTCACCATATTTTCTTTATTATGATTACTTAAATTGAAAACGTTTTAAATTTTTCTTCGCTTAGCAAAAATTGCATTAGTGAAATAGATTATAAAACAGTTTTAATTTTGCATTTAAATCTATTTTGCTGCCTTAACTTAAACTTCAAGATATCGCGAAACCTTAGATAAGGAATCTGGAAAACCCTATTAAATCCCAATTGCTTAAGTACGGTTAAAGTATGATTTAGCAGTAGTATTAACTCCCCCTTCGTATTCTCCTAAATACCGTGCCCACTTTTTCTTAACTGACCCTCCAAGCAAGTCTTAGGGATATCTTGAGGGACATAATAGTTTTGGCCAAGGCAATAGCTGGAATTAGCCATGTTGCCTTCAAGAAATCTTCAATACTCAGTTAAATCTATCGGTTGCTACTTGGGAGGGGTGGTACTCGCGGCCGCCACCGCACGGGGCGCGGCGTTGATATTACTTTTTTAAAAGATTTTAACACACAGACTCTTCTCGCTTGCTTTTTGAAATATCATCAAAGGTGACGTATTAATTCTCAATATTGTTTGTCCAAAATTGTAGCTGCAGTCTGAGCCAATATTTCCTAATAAAGCGTCACTGATGTAAATAAAGCGCGTAAGTTTGGCTTCGCCGAATTAGGTGCGAAGGCTGCGTCCGCTGTTTCCGCGATACAGTGTAGGGGATGTCTGTCGATTGATGTTATAGTCTTTACTTATTTTTAATTAATTTATATTCAAAATCCGTACCACATAATAATTATGATAAAATTACAAATGTGAAAGAAAACTCTGTCTGTGTGTATGTTACACAATCAGGCCTAAACTACTAAATCGATATGGCTGAAAATTAAGGATTTAAGTATAAGGAAGCACAAAAGCTAAAGTATATTTAAAATTAAGATTAAGTTGAAGGCCAGGAAACTTTAAGGTAAGGTTTACCGACTTTGCCACTTTATTTGATAATTACTTATCGCATTATTTCATTACAGAAAAGCATTGAAAACTAAAAATCTGATTATAGGAACTACCTCGCCTCTCACAGTAAGTATAGGATACTTTACCAATAGGTATCAATGGCGGTTAGATTAGATGTAGTCTAATTGACTTTCAATAAGTCTCCTATATTGAATAAAGAATTATTTGATTTGATTTGATTTGATAAGCACGCACCCCTACATGTCGCTATGGCCAATATTCCGGATAGCATTGTGCAGCCTTGTATGGCTCCACTTGCTCATTAATATTTCGGGAGGCGTTTACGAGTGGCCTCGGGAAGTGGGCGAGTTTCTTTGAAAGAAAGTGCAAAAAATTAATATAATCTATTTTCGAAAATGTAGGTACCATTAGATGATAATAATAGTAGACAATGTGAAAATTTTAATAAGCGATGCCTTAAACTGTCACGTCACGTTATAATATACCAAAAATCTTCATAAAAAATCATAAGGCAAGGCATCATAATAAATGACTAATTCTATTCTTATCAATTATGCCGAAATTTAACAGTTTCGACGAATTTCATCAAAAAATTTAGCTCTTTCGCTGTCGCATGGTTGCGATAAGGGGGCGACAGCATGAGTTTTTCTTGATATTTTTGTATGGCTTTACTGTCCTCAGAGTGCGTGCGGTCAAAGCTTCCAGTCGCATGCAGACAGGGGACGCACTCTAGGTAGGTACTTATGTTTTAATGGGAAATATGCAAAAGATAAATAATGTAATACACACACACCACATATTGATTTCTAACAAAAATCACGTTGTGGTTGTTTTCGGTTGGATAGGACATTGCAGGCTTGAATCACCTGATTGTCCGAAAAGTAAGATGATTCCGTGCTTTGGAAGGCACGTTAAGCCGTTGGTCCCGGCCGCAGTAGTGGTCGTTATAACCGCGGCGACAAGCTGGCCCCTTGTCACGTTGGTAATAAAGCATAAACTCGGCTAAACGTGGGTCCGGCTCTTGAGCTGGTACCTCGGCCTAACCCTTCGGGGAATAAAAGGCGTGAGATTGTGATGATGATGATAAATAATGTTTTTCAAACACCAAGCCTAACCAAGCTGTCTTCAAATATCCAAAAGTAGATGTTATTGCGCGTGATTCACGGCGACATAGTAGGCGCCTCCCACGGCTCCGCCCGCTGTCATAGTTATGTAGAGTAGAGGTGCGCTTGACTGTTTGTTCGTAGCTTTGAACGTCTATTCTGGAGTGTTGTGATGCTACAGCGGCGAAGTCGACTCTGACCAAGTGCTTGAGGAGCTTTCTGACCAGAGAGGTACGTAGTAGCGAGACAGTATGTATTTTTAAAGAACCAATGAAATCACCTTTTTTCACCAGTTGCTAGTTAATGTATTGATACGCAACTCGCAACGTATCTGGTGTAAGAGTTTCCACACGCACGACCACACGCATTCGCGTAGTACCTAATTATGATAACCCGAATTATAATGTTTAATGAGTTTTTGGTAAAAAGAAAAAAAAAAAAAAAAGAATTGTTTTATTTGCCTCAAAATAAACACACACCAATAAGTTAGTACACAAAAAAACTTAAACAAAAATTAATACAAAACACGTACATAATAACAAAAAACAAAAACAAATACGTACTGTTTCTTTCATTACTAAAGGTTTTTTTGTAAATAGTAATGGGCAATAGCAGTAGCATCGTAGCAGTCGACACGACATCGCTGTCAGTATTCTAGAATCACGACAGTAAATCTGCGCACGCGCCGCTAGCTATGACCATTATAATTTAATAATATAAAATTCACGATGGCTAGAGGCTATTATTAGGCACATTAAGAACCTGGTGTATTAAGTATAATAATAATTGTTACATCATGTTAAAGTTTATTCCTACTTTATTGTATACTTATAAGTAGATAGTAAATATAATTACATTTATAGGTAACCAATAATTTTCACATTTCTACCTAGTTAGGCTTTAGTTAGGGTTTCTTTTTAAGATGAAATATATTGAGTATTGAGTATCGTGTCCGTGCCTGTCACGCACTTGATACTAATGTATTTTCTTGTCCACGTCACAGATTAGAGAGTAGTCCACGTGATCGCAGCGCGTGCGATCATTTATTTAAAGCTTTCAGTATTTTCGCGCGCAAACTAGGACATTAGTGCGGCCACACAAGGTTTCAAAATATGTACAGTTTTAGAAACGTATATTTAACGTACGGAAAATTCGTTCTCGTTATTATGTCAGCTCCGCAAGTCATAATAATTTTCCCAAAAAAATAATATTTTTATATATATACCTACCTCTACTTATTACTTACCTATATGAACCTAGAAATAAAATTGGTAATTAGCAATATCAATACATAGTTTAAAACAAAGTCGCTTCCCGCGTCTCTGTCCCTATGTATGCTCAAATCTTTAAAACATTGCAACGGATTTTGATGCGGTTTTTTTTAATAGATAGAGTGATTCAACAGGAAGGTTTATAAGTATATTACATGCACATCATAGTAAAAGGTTAGGCGGTACGAAGTTCGCCGGGTCGACTAGTTGTGATATAAGACCACTAAGGCACATCCTTCCTGCAATTCAAAAATTTAGTTTAACACATTACTTACTTATTTGTTTAAAAAGTGGAAAATAAACTCTACATAGCGATTTTTTTTGTTACTGGAATTTATCCCGAATTGCATACAAAAAGCTGAGTAAGTAGGTATATTTTTGATAATCCAATAGGCGCAAGACATTCAAAATGGTAGATAGGTAGGTATTTCAACATTTGCCATAACTGTTATCGATTTGTCTTCAAAAATATCTGTTTTTGGAGCGAATTGTGCGCGGGCTCGCGCCAAAACTGATGCCCCCGATGCTGACAGATAAATATTCAAAAATAAATCTACGTTGGTAATCTCTAAAACAGAGTAAGTAGGTATTAATATTTCCCTTCAATCAAGATATTTATGAGTATTTTATTCACGGTGAAAAGGCATTTGAACCACGAATCTATATCTATCTATACCAATCTATTTATCTTCTATACCAATAATAATAAAGAGGAAATATTTGATTGTTTGTATGTTTGTTTGTTTGTTTGCATCGAATAGGCTCCGGAAATACTGAACCGATTTGAAAAGTTATTTCACTGTTGGGAAGCTACACCATCCCCGAGTGACTTAAACTCAAATAAAGTAACCCAAGGTGCAATTTTTTTCAATTGTTTACATATTTTGACAGGTGGTTTATTGTTGTTGTTTGTTTATTTATTCCTGAGATTTATTCGCCCATTCTGGAGAGTCTAAGAAACAAAGTCTATAGAGCCAAGTCTTAAGTAGTAAGTATCTTATATTCTGTGGCTTAACGAAGTAAGCCGGCACAGCTCGTAAAGTGTAAAGTTATCTATAAGTACAGGAGGCCGTAACAGATTTGTCTATGGTTTCGTCAGCCCTAGACTGTATTACCAAAGAACAAGAGCTATTTTGCAATACAGAAAAACCGGAAGTGTTACGCCGATCGTGTCCGCCACTGTACTAAGTTTCAAAATACCTACCTACGGAATTCTAATGGGCGTATTTTTATTGTCAATTTAATACCAACTTAAAGTATTTAAATTACATTACAGTGGCGGTCTAAGAGGGTGTAACAGATTTGTATTACCAAAGAACAAGAGCTATTTTGCAATACAGAAAAACCGGAAGTGTTACGCCGGCCTAGACCGCCACTGTACTAGGTAAGTACCTAGTACAAAGCGAGTACTTAGGTTCGTAAAAAAAGCATATTGATGCTTTAACATTATAATAATAACTAGAGGCTGTCCCGCGGTTTCACTCGCGCAGATTTCTCATAAACACAAAATCCAGTTTTTTCCCGTTCCTGTAGGAATTTCGGGGAATCCTTTCTTAGTGCTCACCTACACTCCCTAAGGAACCTACATGTAAAATTTCAGCCCGCTACGCCCAGTAGTTTCGGCTCTGAGTTTTCTGTCAGTCAGTCAGTCGGTCGGTCGGTCGGTCGGTCGGTCGGTCGGTCGGTCGGTCGGTCGGTCGGTCGGTCGGTCGGTCGGTCGGTCGGTCGGTCGGTCGGTCGGTCGGTCGGTCGGTCGTCAGTCAGTCAGTCAGTCAGTCAGTCAGTCAGTCAGTCAGTCAGTAACGGAAGAGTTTTATATATATTGATAACTTAATAATTGTAGGTTTCATCGACGGTCTGCGAGCTAAACGATTCTATATCACAACCGCGTATATGTTTAATCTGCGATATTATGCACAAGACCTGCAATCAATTCACATAAATCATAGCATTATTCCAATCAGGTACACATAATGATAATTATAAAGTTCCCGGTGTTGAATAAATTAGTAAGCATGTTTAGGATCTGCTAAGAAAACGTTATAAGATAAAAATTACGATGGTCATAACATAGTAGAATAATTTGACAGAGGATGGCTCGTTTGGAGGCGTCTCCAGGCGACCATTGAATTGTAGCCTCTCGCAGTATAGCATACTTTACCAAATAAGGTATCAATATCAATTAGATTAGTCTAATTGACTTTTAATAAGTGATATCTTGTATCCTATATTGAATAAATAATTCTTGACTTTTTTGACTTCCCGCGACTTCGTCTGCGCAGAAATAGACAATTCACACAATATGTTTAAAAAGCATAGGTGTTATTCTGATTTAATAATAAGCTAATAATATTATTCCAAAGTTTTATTCATATCCATTCAGTAGTTTTTACGTGAAAAAGTACTACATTCATACCTTACTTACAAACTTTCGTTTATAATATTAGTAGTTTTATGCAGATTTTAACCGAACTGAAGTGTATTTTAAGCTGTTATTTGCAATGAATCTTATAAGTTGTTGTAAAATTATACGAAACATTTCAACACAAGTTGTAATGGAGGCTGCAGTTACCATATTTGCATGTCGATCGATGCATTTTGATAGTCATCCTTGACTGCTTCTAATAATATTCATAGAAATATTAATAAAGCATAGGAATTTGCTTTAATTACTGCTAGGGCTAGGCTAATAAAATCAATAAATTGTAGAGCTAGATGATTTGTTACAAGAGTATAATTACGAATCTAAGATTTTATGGAACTCACGTTAAAATATGTTTTCAAAAATTCTCCGTTCCTTTGTCAATCCAATTTATTGATTATAATTCACTGATCACATAATATTAAAAAAGTTACTATGTTAAGGCCTAAGTTATTAACAAACACAAATTTTATAAGACTCCGCACATAATAAACATGATTTAAAACCTGGCACAAAATAAAACAAATCACATAAAAAAAAGTTAAAAAGTTTTATCAAACTGTCAAATCGCGCGCGCTTTTCACAAATTCCAAGATGGCGCGTGTTCCGACGAGGCTTGATCGTCAACTGAGGCTGCATGCTTCTGGGTCAGCCGCCCACCAGCGCAATGAGATCATAAAGCTGTTGGCATAATTTACACTTCACTGGGAGCCAGCTTGTTAGCTGTCGGAGCTGATAGGATGCCTAACAAATACCATAACTGTTTACAATGCAAATTTTGTTAGTAGAGGTAGAGCCTAGTCACGCAAAACCAATCTTCTTGCCTGCATGAGTTGTCTTCGTAATATTTTTTTTTTGCTGTTATCATCAATTTAAGAACGTTAAAGGAATCCGATATTTAGGTAAGTCAAACTTTTAAAGTAGGTAAGTATGTTACATACGTTTGATTGGTACATCATCATCATCATAATTTCAGTCGAATGATGTCCACTGCCGGCCATAGGTCTCCCCCACAGAACGCTCCAACAACCGGTCTTGAGCGACCCTCATCCAGTGCATTCCCGCAGCCTTCACCAGGTCGTCTGACCACCTTAAGAATGAGGGGTCTGCCTGCTCTGCGTCCTCCGGTTCGTGGTCGCCGTTCGAGAACTGGTAGGTACATATAGGTACATTTGTTTATCAAAAAGTTACCAGCCAATTTGTCTAAGTAGTTTCTACAACCAAAATCCAGTAAGTACCCTCTATTCAAAATTTATTTGCAAAAGAATAAAAGAGAGAGATAAATTGTAAAGTTGGATATCCCTTTCTTTTCTACGCTGAAAAATCATTGCGAAAGTTTTGGGAATCTCACTAATATTATAAATGCAAAGGTTTGTGAGTGTGTTTGTTACTTCTTCACGTCTCAACGGCTGAAGCGTTTTCAATGAAACTTGCTATGGAGTCAGCTGACCCCCTGGGATAAACAAAGCTACTTTTTACTGCGGGTACCACTGCTGAACACAGCTAGTATGATATAAATTAAGGGTCCACAGCTAAATTTTTAATGAGGTCGTGGTAGGTACATTGAGGAAAAAGGCCTGGGAGAATCTAGTGCTTAACTAAATAAGGGCCAATGACCTAGCGGCCCTACGCACCTTCCTACACAGAGGCGATGATTTCATTGATTGAAGACTCTTCAACTTTAACTGAGAGTAACGACTAGGCGACGAATATTAACTGTTACTGCCCACATGAGACTTATTTTATACTTAGCGAGATTAGAAGCTATCATGTTTAAAGAATAAGCTTCGCCCGCGGGAAATCCAAATTATCCGTTCAAGTGGGTAGTCGATGTCCTTTCTCAGGCTTTCGACTATCTTTGTGAATTTCTTTTAAATCGGTTCAGTAGTTAAGGCGTGAAAGCGAGACAGATAGACAGACATAATATGTCTTCGAGTAAATATTATTTACTTCCTTATTTATAATATTAAGTAGGTATGGTTTATTATCTTACATTTTATTCACGTGGGTCGAATTTTACCTATATTAAAAAAAAAACAACGATGAAAGATTCAAATATTACACCAAGATTTATTTTTCGATAAATATTTTGCGACAATCAGTGACATCTCGTAAAGAAGACAACTATAAAAAGCGACATCTATTGTCCAGTAGCAGTACTATTATTCTCGTTTTCTTCAGATTCCGCCCCAGTGGGCATGTAGTCGAACAGAACGGCCTTCTTCTCGAAGCTGCAGCGGAAAATGTTCCACGCGAGGTCTTCGGGGGTGTCGCCGGCTTGCTCCGAACACTCCTCTATCACCTGTGAACATAAAAGTCATTGAACATTTGCCTAGTTAAGTATTATATACTCTGTGGCCTAGTGTAATGTTGTAGACTGTAGGTGAGATTTAGGGCACTACTTACTTGCTATTTATATTTTTCCACTAGTTGATCTCATCACGATTACGAGTAAAAAAATATTGCTCTATTATCTATACCAATATTATAAAGAGGAAAGATTTGTTTGTTTGTAACGAATAGGCTCCGGAAATACTGAACCGATTTGAAAAATTCTTTCACTGGTAGGAAGCTACATTAACCCCGAGTGTCATAGGCTATTTTAGATTTTCAAAAAAATTAGGGATCCTTACCTAAACTCAAATAATGTAACCCAAGGTGCAATATTTTTTCCGTTGTTTACATATTTTGACAGGTGGTTTGTTGTTGTTGTTTGTTTTTAATTCGGCCATTCTGGGCAGTCAAAATAACAAAGTCTATAAAGCCAAGTCTTTTGTAGTATCTTATATGCTATGGCTTAACAAAGTAAGCCGGGAAAGCTCGTTTATGATAAGTGCAAAGGAGATCGTCGTGCCACCTTACAGGTCCACCACCATAGTTCAAATTTTAAAAGTGTGCATCATTTTTTTAAATTTTATTTTGTATTTTCATAAATAATTATTATTTTGGTTTGTATGGAAAGTTAGTAAGTATAATTTAGATTTTTAGCGAGCGCATTTTGTCCTACGACGAGGGGTGTTTATAAGTTTAAAGTGTCTGTGACATCGTATCTCCTAAACGGATGAACCAATTTCAATCTTCTGGTACTTCTATTGCCACTTAGCTAGCAAACAACTACAAACTTTACCCCGATAGACCTTGCACAATTAACTACAGACCTTGGTGTCATCAGGGCGCCCCTTGGCGGCGAGGCGGCGCAGCACGGCGGCTTTACGCAACTTCCCATCCTTGCCCACCAGCTTGCAAGCGCGAAGCACGCACAACACATGCCGCCGCAGCGTTGCCCCTTCGTTGTTGCTACTGGGCACTGCCCCCGGAGATACCTAGATATATACAGATCTTCTTTATTTGGGCACACAAAACATCAATAATAAATAGTATAAAATAAAGTTGCTTTCCGCGTCTGTCCCTATGTATGCTTAAATCTTTAAAACTACGCAACGGATTTAGATGCGGTTTTATTTAATAGATAGAGTGATTCAAGAGGAAGGTTTATAAGTATAATACATGCACACAATAGTTATAGGTTAGGCGGTACGAAGTTCGCCGGGTAGACTATAGTACAATATACAATAATGACCGTTATATCAATCTCTCAAATTAAACTGGTTTTGAAGTTTAAACTGCAAGTCTCTTAACGGGCCTTATGCCCGCAATATCACGGTTTAAACGTAACCGTCGCATCTGTCCCTTTCTTTCTAATATAAAAAATTTGATAAACAAAAGTTATATATATTATTATGAAGAAAATATTAAGTTTTTCACATACCTACTGCGCGTGTTGCGTTTGAGAGTGGATTAAGTATTTCTTGTACCTAGTTAAATCCTAAAGTGTTTTGATTAGCGATCTAGGGATGGTTCGAAAATAGCGCTACCCCCCTTTCACGCAAAATAGGCACGATAGCTGTCAGATTGCTGAAACTCGCCCGTAAACTTGTTAGCGGGCTTAAAAAAAATAATAACTCCAATAAACCTTAAATAACCGTACAACGTTGCCAGGCTTTAAGCCTACCCTTTTATAATTTGTGAACTAGACATTGGCAAAATACTCCACTGATGTGGAGTCAAGTCCATTAAATTAAAGTAATAATAAACTAAACTAAAGTAAATTAAACTATTAGTGATCTGTTTTATAGGGGGCATACCTCGGGAACATCTGCCCCAGTGGTACCATTCCCGTCTCCTAGTTCGCCGCGGAGAAGCCCCTCAGCTGCGGCGCGATCGGCGCCCGACTGGGTTAGGCAGGTATCCCAGTGCTGAGTGAACATCGCTCGGTCTGCTTTCGACATCTGCAATTTGCAGGACTAAATTTCTTTTATTTATATCTGTCATAATAATAGTCATAATATTAAATTTATCAATATATATAAAACTCTTCCGTTACTGACTGACTGACTGACTGACTGACTGACAGACAACGCAGAGCCAAAACTACTGGGAGTACAAAGCTGAAAATTGGCACGTGGGTTCCTTGGGGAGTGTAGGTGAGCACTAAGAAGGGATTTCCCCAAATTCCCACGGGAATGGGAAAAAACGGGAATTTTGTGTTTATGAGAAATCTGCGCGGGAAAAACCGCGGGGCAGCCTCTAGTTGGATTATAAAACTATGCTAAAAAAAAAAGGTTGAATAAAGTAATATTTTTTATAGTTTTCTTGTCGTGCCTGCCCATACCATCGATATGAAACCGCGTCACGAGCAAATTAATAATAATAATAATAACACATCACACTCAGAGCCCCTAACTAGGAAGAACCTGTATCTATGGTACCCGAAACACACACAAAGACGAACTTTACACCCAGACCGGAAACAAACATCGATATTCATCATATCAATATTCGCCCCGCCCGGGAATCGAACCCGGGTGCACACGCTTACTCAGTCCACGTCACTGCCAACTGAGCCACGGATCAATTTTGGTTTGAATATCGATGCAGCGCCCTTGGCGGGCAGTAGCAAAACTATTAAAAATAAATACTGAAATAGGTACATACTAATCTCTGGAAGACGAATTGGTTTCTAAAGTGCATTGTGCCTCATAAGGAGAGAAGTAGAACTAAATTAATTAATTAATACTTACCACACAGTGTTTGCATCCCGCTGATGCAGCCTGAAAGTTGAAAAACGTTATGATAAAATAGCTGTGCCCCGCGGTTTGTTACCGCAGTAAAAAGTAGTCCATGTGGTAATCCAGGGTGTTAGCTAACTCCATACAAAATTTCATTGAAATCGCTCCAGCCGTTTAGACGTGAAGGAGTAACAAACATACACACACACTTTGCCTTTATATTATTAGAGTGATGACAGTCAGTAACTAAGATATACGTTCTACCTAGGTATTACATTTTTTTTTACTTTAAAACTGTTTTTAAAGAAATAAATCAGCCTAACTATCTAACACTGAAACAAAATAACTGAAAAATATTGCACTTACTTCCGCCTTAAAAATGGCAACAAGAATCAAAAACTTCCACATTTTGATCCAGTGGTTGAATAGATATGCCTCAAGACAAGTCAGCGAACGCAACACACAACCGACGCTCGACTCCCACGGCACACAGGAAACACGGCTTTATGTACCGCACTTTGTTATGAAAACTAAGAAATTATTGTTTGGAAAATTGAGCAGTGATGTGTACCATTCAATAGATTTATATTATCGGATTTGAAGATAATTATTAAAACTATAACGTATAATGACTTACCTTGTATGTTTTTATCACGGCATTAGTATAATGTTACGGTAAACTGTAGCCTGCATGGGCACACCATTGGATTGAAGCAAACCTACGCTATAACTACTTATTAAGACAGTATACAACAAAATAGCAGGAATATTTACTTACAGGAAACTTAGTGTTTCAGGGGCGAAACGGTGCGAAACCAGCGCCACTTCGATAAATAATTGAAACATGGCCGAAATTGGCCGTGGTTTAGAAGAATATTAATTATTTATCCGGAGTGGCGCTAGTTCCGCACCGTTTCGCTCCTTAAACAACTACTATGAATATATCTAAAAAAAGAATAAAATACTTACCTAAGTAAGTACATAAGTAAGTACCTAATACTATAAACATAACTAAAAAAAATGTACGTTTTTATTTTTAAGTTAATTAACTAACAAATCAAATTAAATTAGGAAGCAATGTGAACACAACGTTAAATGCAATTGTTTGTAAAACAAACTGACATAAAGGAAATCATCTCCAACAAATTTATAAACTTCAAAATATAACACGGATATGGTTTAAATAACACACGACATGATCATTCAGGTAAGTCTTTCAATACACATTTCATTGGTATTAGGTTCAGCAGCAGCCCATCAAGACTTCGGCCCTTTTGAATTCATTTTTACTGCCGAATAAAATATTGATTACCAACAAACAAAATCAGTGAAATTTATATTTTTGCGTCGCTGATTTTAAATTCCCTCTGTTTCCTCTCCTATAAGTTAATTCGGTGCATAGAATAACAGTTGAATAACTCCATCCCGTTTTACGTTAGGAAAGAAAGCTACTGCTACTGACCAAATTTTATCTTTCTATAATCAGCGGTTTCGGCTGGCCGTTTTGATGAGTCAGTTATTGAGTCAGTGGTATTTGTTTTTTTTTTTTTAATAATAATGCGATTCCTTGTTTTCAAGCATCGTTGGTTTATTTTTCCAAATTGCATAAAATTTACTTTTCTTTAAATATATTTTTCATTTCAATAACACTAACCTAAATTTTATAATAAAACATACTTACTTAAAAGTTTTCGAATATGTCAATCGGATGGAATATAAAATTAAAATATGTAAAACAAACTATATAAAAATATATATTACCTAAGTGTATCAAACCACAAACGGAATATTACAAAACGATCAGCCTAAAGCGACATCTATGTATTGCCCGGGCATCTTTGACGTATTATGTTTAAAAATATGTTGAAGCTCGATAAATTTACTTATATGTACAGTGGCCGACACGGTCGGTGTAACACTTCCGGTTTTTCTGTATTGCAAAATAGCTCTTGTTCTTTGGTAATACAGTCTAGGGCTGACGAAACCATAGACAAATCCGTTACGGCCTCCTAGTCCGCCACTGTACAATCATTTTGCCCAAGTTGCTATAACCATAGGACAAGATAGGTTTTGATAATACTTACGTAAATGTACGTATTTAGTAACGGTTCAACAAATCATCTAAATACATTATAGTTGTTTATATTATTATACCATAGTTTTGCTGCCGTTAGGAAAAATGTGTGCATCACAAGCCACACAATATAACTATGTATTAGTTACCATAAAAAAAACTTTAACTTAACTATCTTGAAACATCTCACAAAATGGTGGCTGACTGGGAAAAAAAATGCTTTTTTTAAATACCTATCTATCTATACATGTAAATATTTGACACACAAAAACGTGCATGATTTAATCAATAATTACTTAAGTAGTTTGTGACTATTTATATACAATACTGATTTCATAATATAACTTCATACAATATACCTATACAAAACTATATATTAAATACAATTTTATCCCGTTAAAATTAAAATGAGGTTATATATTAACAGTTTCTTTCGTCGCGTCGTATGCGTGGAGGGTCGCCTACTCTACAATATATAACCACATTTTTCTACTATTTTCTAAAACATAAATGCACACATTGACTTATTATTATATCTTTAGCATTACCCCAATACATTTTAAATTATATACTTGTACAAAAACTACACTTGGAAGTATTTTTATACAAAACAAAAGTGCATTTTTACGGGTAATTTGAAATCTGTACTTGGTTGGGTTAAATCCTAATTTTGCTAAAACAATCGAAATAATGTTACGATATTAGACTATACGATGTTCGTATAATCATCTTACTAGTAAAGTCAAGGAACTTAATATTTAAAAAAAAAATAATATTTAATTTATTTATTTTTAATTTATTTAAGTATTTTTCTATGATAATAAGGAGGGAGCCAAGAATGAGACAGTTCAACCTAGTTTCATTGCATTAAGAGCCATAGCACAGCTAAAGTAGCGCCACTCGAGAAAAAAATAAATATCTTCTAAACTAAGGCAAATATCAAAAATGTGAAACAGCATTCCCCTAGATAATTCAGCCTAGTATTTTTAGGGCATTTTTGTATACCTTTTAGGTTAAAGACCACAGTAAGAACCTGATTGTTGCCAAAAGTGTTTCTGTCCCAAGAGAGTCCCAGGCCTGGGGGGGCCAAGAATGAAACGTTTCTACCTAGTTTCATTGCATAATTATCTTGAATCCGTATTTTTCTCCTCTAAGTAAAAACACTAGCCTAGTACACATTTATTAGAGCTAAGTGTTCAGTATCTGTCTCTGTTTCCCGCGCAGCCGGTGCCGGCAGTAGACGCGCGCGAGCACGGCGGCGAGCACGAGCGCCGCGCCCGCCGCCCCGCGCGCGCCCAGCGCGTGCCCGAACACCAGGCACGACAGGAGGATCGAGGTCGCCTGCCGACAATATGCTTTACTGTAGGCGACACTGTCGTGAGGACTCAATGTCACTGACTCAAAACCATACAATATATACCTACACACATACACATTTGATGACTGCTCGCATTCAGGTTCTTCTATGTTCCGTCTACAGGAAGCGCAGCGTTCTGCTTTGTCTATGGATTACCTACATACCTTTTTTTTTTTTTAGGCGGGGAAACTCCTAACGAGTACCCTGCAGCCCCGGGGGGAGCCGCAGGATTATATGGGGTTCGCACCCACTAAAACCCCGCCGGTGTCCATCTCGGCTGATAGCAGGAGGGTCACGGGTAAGCCTGTGGAATTATCCGCGACCCCCCCCAGCATTGGCTGTATAGCCTCTCCTCGGAGGGACATGATGGTTGTCCCCCTGGAGCGTGGTAGCTTTCCCAACGCTCAACGGCGGAAACGGGACACCCGCGTTCCGCCGTCCTTCTCGGGGCCGTTATATGACTACGCGAGGCCCCCGCCTCGTGCACCCAACGACCCCGGGGTTCCCTCTTAGTCGCCTCTTACGACAGGCAGGGGATACCTCAGTCCTATTCTTCGGCCCGGTACTGCAGGGCGTATTACCTACATACCTGTCTCAACGTCATGATGATAGTGAAGGTGACGGCTCCGAACCTCGCGATGGTTCGGTAGATGAGCAGCTGACCGACCGTCGAACTGGCCGACAGCATGAAGCAGTCCAAAGCGAACATTGGGTGCTGAAAGATATTAATATGCAATTTTAGATTCTATTCCTATTTTGGTGAGATTTTAAATGCGAAACTGAGTGGCTGATATTTTTAAGGTTTATTTAAATAGGAATTGACTGACTGTGTAGTAAGTATAACACCCAGAAACTACTGACGGCGGAGAATTAAAAACCAATATCACCAAAAAGTGTTGTAAAGGTTGAATCCCATACTTGACGATCAACCGCAGCCTCGTGCGACGACGACTCTACGATAGTCAATCACTATAGCATTAGCACACCTCGGACACTCCATAGAAAAAAGTGCGTCGCGCACATCTGAAACTCGTGTACGTGCACACGTGTCATGCTTGTGTGAGTAAGAATACGAGCTACTTGTACTGAGCGTCACTGACACTGAGAGGTGACCGAGTGTGGCCGAACGCGGCCGAGCACAGCCGAGCGCGGGCCGCACTTGCTGAGGGAGGCAGGGAGTGCCCGTACTGTATGTAGTACTATTTATTATACTGTGGTATTAATTAGTATAGTAGCCGCGAATCCGTCACGCGAGCCGCAGAAGCGTTTCCATACATTTCAGACTATATTGTCGTAGCGGCTGACGAATTTCGTCGATCTATCGCAATGCACGAAATTCAATCAAGAGTTTCACCGAAATAATTCGCTGAATTCCCACGTAAACGGAAAAAACAGTGGACGTCTATCGGTTGTAATGAAATAAAATTAAAATTAAAACGCTTTATTGTCAAAAACAATGTAATTAAATTAAATTAAACATCAAAATAATGATAATTAGTAATGAAGGATTAAGCAGGTTCTTCCTAGTGAATGTAGTAATGGGCAGGGCACATAGCTCGAAGAACAGATGGTCGCTGGGGCCCAAAAGTTGTCGAGTGGCGACAACGAACCGGAAGACGCAGAGCAGGCAGACCCACCATAAGGTGGTCAGACGACCTGGTGAAGGCTGCGGGAATACACTGGATCAGGATCGCTTAGGCCGGTCGTTGTGTCTTATTCTATGGGGGAAGCTTATAGCATTCTTCGGTTAAAATGATGATGATGATGATGATGATGATGAGCTAGTGAGTGAGTGAGGGAGAGGGAGTGCAGCAGTAACAAACCTGCAGCAGAGAGAGCGAGCGCGCGGCGCCGGCCTGCATGATGATGAGCTAGTGAGTGAGGGAGAGGGAGTGAGTGCAGCAGTAACAAACCTGCAGCAGAGAGAGCGAGCGCGCGGCGCCGGCCTGCATGATGATGAGCTAGTGAGTGAGAGAGGGAGAGGGAGTGCAGCAGTAACAAACCTGCAGCAGAGAGAGCGAGCGCGCGGCGCCGGCCTGCATGATGATGAGCTAGTGAGTGAGTGAGGGAGAGGGAGTGCAGCAGTAACAAACCTGCAGCAGAGAGAGCGAGCGCGCGGCGCCGGCCTGCATGATGATGAGCTAGTGAGTGAGTGAGGGAGAGGGAGTGCAGCAGTAACAAACCTGCAGCAGAGAGAGCGAGCGCGCGGCGCCGGCCTGCATGATGATGAGCTAGTGAGTGAGTGAGGGAGAGGGAGTGCAGCAGTAACAAACCTGCAGCAGAGAGAGCGAGCGCGCGGCGCCGGCCTGCATGATGATGAGCTAGTGAGTGAGTGAGGGAGAGGGAGTGCAGCAGTAACAAACCTGCAGCAGAGAGAGCGAGCGCGCGGCGCCGGCCTGCATGATGATGAGCTAGTGAGTGAGTGAGGGAGAGGGAGTGCAGCAGTAACAAACCTGCAGCAGAGAGAGCGAGCGCGCGGCGCCGGCCTGCATGATGATGAGCTAGTGAGTGAGTGAGGGAGAGGGAGTGCAGCAGTAACAAACCTGCAGCAGAGAGAGCGAGCGCGCGGCGCCGGCCTGCATGATGATGAGCTAGTGAGTGAGTGAGGGAGAGGGAGTGCAGCAGTAACAAACCTGCAGCAGAGAGAGCGAGCGCGCGGCGCCGGCCTGCAGCAGCGCGGCGGCGGGCAGCAGGCACGAGAAGATGTTCACGTAGCACATCATCTGAACACGTCAACATACTTATATTATACTAGCTGAGACGGCAAACTTTGTACCGCCTAAACTATTACCTATTACTATGTTGTGCATGTATTATACATGAGCTGTCCCGGCTTACTTCGTTACGCCATAAAATATAAGATACTACTAAAGAATGGACGAATAAAAAAACAAACAACAACAACAAACCACCTGTCAAAATATGTAAACAACGGAAAAAATATTGCACCTTGGGTTACATTACTTGAGTTTACGTAAGGAGACCTAATTTTTTTGTAAATCTAATATAGACTATGACACTCGGGGTTAGTGTAGCTTCCTAACAGTGAAAGAATTTTTCAAATCGGTTCAGTATTTCCGGAGCCTATTCGTTACAAACAAACAAACAAATCTTTCCTCTTTATAATATTGGTATAGACTAGCTGAGACGGCAAACTTTGTACCGCCTAACCTATAACCTATTAGACATAGACATAGACATAGACATAGACAAATATTTATTCACACACATAGCACTTACAAAAAAATAAATAAAATATATTAACAACATAGTAAAATACAATAGTCAGGTATTCCCTTTAAGTGTAAGTGGTGTGGGTGTGAAATGGCTCTGACTCAGCATATGTTGCAACGGCAAGCAATGCAACGCTGATGATTCTGCCAGAACCACGTATAAGCTAAAATTAAATAATAATATAAAATAAATGAACACTACTATTATAAGTGTGCTTATTAAATTACTATAGATAGAATTTATAGTTACATTATATTATAAATATAGGTAGTAAAACAAAATTGGTTTCATATAATATGTAAATATGTGTAATAAGTGTGCGTCGTGTTGTAAGTGTCTAGAGAGAGTGTAAAGAAGAATTAAAACAAAATTGGGTAGGTACTTAATCTGAGCTATGAATAAAACTATAACTTCACATACTGTGCGCTCATTTGTTCCTGAATTAAAAACTTCTTGTAGTTTTTCCTAAAAGTGAATTTGCTGGAATAACGTCTAAAAGGTGGTGGAATATTATTCCAACACTTTGTTGCACTGTATGTAAAGCTGCCTCTGAAAGATACGGTGCGGTGATGGGGTGTAACTAGTGGAGCTACAACCGACCTACAGCTGCGTCGAGCCTCACGCCAGGTCAGCCTTTCAAATAGATAAGCAGGCTTTTTGGTTCTTACTATGTCGAAAAGCAAACAGGCCAGAAAAAGATTCTGTCTACCTTCCATCTTCAAAATGCCGGCATCGTTGAGGTAAGGTGTAATGTGTGTTCGTGGTGGTATGTCAAAACAAAAACGTGCACAAGCATTCTGAACACGTTGTAGAAGCCGTTGGGTTTTTTTATACAGACATGGGCCATACACTCCTAAACAGTAGTTCAGCTTGGACAGCACCAGTGAGTCGCAGAGTCGAGCTCTTAGGTCCACATTGAGGTACGGACGCATGTTGTACAACACCCGTAGCCTGAACAAGCAGTTTTTTACCAGTTCCGTGACATGAGCCTCAAATCGGAGATGTTCATCCATGACGAGACCCAAGTTTCTGGTCTTAGATACTCTTTTTATCGGCACAGAATTAACAATAACGACCGGCATACTGTTGAGCATTCGCTGTGTCTGAACTTTTGAACCCAAAATCATGAAGTTAGATTTAGAGGGGTTCAAGGCCAGACAGTTGTGGGTAGCCCAGGAGACAATACGCTGCAGGTCTTCGTTCATCTTAGCTACAGGATCAGCACCACCGAGGTGAAGCTGTATGTCGTCGGCATAGATGTGATAATTGCAGTGGGATATACACCTCACAACGTCGGCGCTGTACAAGATAAACAGTAAAGGACCCAGTATGGAACCCTGGGGGACACCACGAAGAACCGGATACAGCTTGGAGCAACTAGTCGATCCATCCGTTTTTTTTATGTCAACGCGTTGATAACGATCCTGGAGGTAGCTGCAAAACCAGGCGATTGATGCAGAGTCAAACCCGTAGTAGGATAACTTAGATAACAAGAGGGTGGTGTTAATGCAATCAAATGCGCGTGAAAAATCTAGTAGAGTGAGAATGGTGGCGGAGCCTGCATCCTGGGAAGTAAGGACACTGTCTACGACGTCTAGGAGGGCTGTGTTTGTGCTATATCCCTTCCTAAAACCAGACTGTTTCAAAGGTAGTATCTTATTGCCCTCACAGAACGCTATTACCTGGTTATAGATGACCCTTTCCAAGATTTTAGATAAACAGGGAAGAATGCTTACTGCCCTCAGTTCCGATACATCTACAGGATTGCTTTTCTTGGGTATAGGCGTTACACTAGCTAGTTTCCACGCGTCAGGAAAAGTAGATGTGCGAATCGACTGATTGATTATAGCTGTGATTACTGACAAGGTGTGCGGCAGAGTAAGCATTAGCATGTCCATAGATACACCGTCAACGCCTGAGGCCCCGGTCTTAATGGACATAATAACCCTACCAACAGTATCCTCACCTACTACTTTTAGACAAAATGAGGACGTAGAAGAGAACCTGTGCCACTCCAAGAAAGTCAGATCAGAAATATTAACATTGTTATCGCCTGGAATACTGTCAAAAAAGTCGCCAATCACATTAGGGTCATCAAGATGATCTGGAAGCTCATGCTTATGTTTAACTTGCGGAAGAAAAGTTTTTTTAAGGTTGTTCCATAGGGTCTTTGGCTTGTTAACATTGTTGTTAATGTTAAACTCGAAATAAGCTTTTTTCTCAAAGTGAATACTTGTATTTACCAGGTGCTTGAGTGACTTGTATTGATCCTTATCGGTATCACTTTTGCTACGTCTGTATTTTTCATAAGCTTTGTCTCGAAGTCTCATCATGAGTTTAACATTTGAATTTAGCCAGGGAGCATGCTTATCACGAACTGTTATAGTTTTCACGGGCGCGTGTTTGTCAAATAAGCTTAAAATTAAATTATTAAAGTTAGAAACCATGTCATTAACATTTGAATAGTTCAATATGTAATTCCAGTCAATATTATGTAAGTCATTATTAAAATTATCTAAATCAATTAATTTAATAGGCCGGTAAATAATTTTTTTGGGTGCCGGACGTCCCTTTTTAATTTTAAGTGTAGCGGAAACTATAGAGTGAGCCCCCAGTGTAGGGATGTAGTCAACACTCGTACTATGCACATTTGAATCGGTACAAATAATATCAATTAATGTTTCACTGTGTGACGTAAAGTGAGTCGGGCTTGAAATACAGTTCTTTAGAGCCATGCAACTCAGGAACTGATTTAGGTTCACGGTCTTACTGTCGTTAGTTTCCAATAGATTAATATTAAAATCACCAAGCAATATAGTCTTATCGAAATGAGGTAAAGATGCCAGGGTTTCCGTAATTGTGTCTAAAAATTCTTCGACTTGGACCCACCTTGGGCGATATGCTGTCCCAATTAAAATATTTAGATGTTTTATTTTTACTGAAATCCACATCTGTTCGATATTGACCGATGGTAAATGAGATAAAGTGCGTGCAAATACGCCCCGTTTAACTCTTCCACCTCCACCGTGATTTCAAAAAACACAACGCGCCACGCCACCATACAAAGATTTTGTTCGCCGCGCAAGGCCGACAGTGCGGCGTCCCCTGGCGCTGCGCGAGCTGTAAAAATCACCTAAAAAGCTACCGATTTCGGAAGAAAAAATGGACGTGTTTACGCAGAAAATTTCTTATTCAACAACCAAATGCTATACTTCAGTTTATTTATTGACTGACTAAAGTAACAGTTTTTAAATTTAGCTGCCAATTTATTTCTTATTTTAAGAATTTAAAACGGCTTGGTGTATTTTATCAAAAAAAGAGGTTTCGAATATTATATGTAAATGTTTTGCAACTTAATGATCTCACAATTTGTTAAAGTGTCTAGTCAGGTAGACAGGACCGATATCATGATTAGGATTAGTCTTTAATATTTCACAAAACTTTGTCTCTGAGGAAATAAAAATAAAATATTTAATGCCGTTTCGAACACGCCACCAAGCTCTGGAATAAAAAATGATTATTATGGTAAGATTATGTCGATATTTGTCAACGCTGAATTGTGAAAACCAGAAATTTTTCGAAGTATAATTAGGCAGAGTCCGACTCTGTAGGCGAGAGAACGACTAACTATCAGCGATTTTCTCGCTCAAGACAGGAACAATACATAAATATTCTGTGTAGAGGAAAGAGATGCATGTATTAATAGTTGCTCTCTTACTATTCACACAGCCGCCGGCGACGACTAGCTTTTAAAAAAATAAGGGTTTGTTCAGCGATGCTCGCTCGCACTGACCGCAGCGACCACGGGCGAGTGGCGCGAGAAATCGCTCTTTGCCCGGTGACAAAACTATCTAAACTACTTAATCACCTTCCACTGATCGTCAACTCGTTTATAGTTTCTAGTTCTACTCGTTTCTCGTTCATCGTCGGCGGTCGGACCACTGCCTAAAGAAGTATTGAAGGTTAATGGTGGCCGCGTGAACGATACAAGGAGTATGGCGCGGAAATCGATATCTAGACTACGTGGACGGTTTGGAGACCTGTTAGGCTATTGCCTTTCACAATGAAAATAAGAATGAGAAACATTGTGACATGTGATAAGTATACATTGCGGGTTTACAGCTGAATCTCTTGTGGAGGTAGACAAAATGATTCACTTATATACCCGCAATGTATACTTATCTTATGTAAAAATGATTCTTATTCTAATTTTCATTTTGAACGGCAATAGATCCCCTGGCTTTTATGTCAAAGCAAAGTGCAATTTGTCGAAATATGTGGAAGTAAGAAACAGGTTCAAAGCATTAATGTTTTTTAGTAAAAACAATAAAAACTCTCCAGTAAACAAAGTATAGAAAAAAACTGTCGGTGATTTTAAAGATGTCGAAGGTCGAAGTCCAACACGCTCAGTGAAAATGTTTACAGTTGAACTGATATGTGGATGCTTATGACTTCATTCTGGCGTTTTTAGGTCAACATCTTTATAATTCTTCAGCATTTTCATTAAAAATATTATTTTGCTGTTCGTTATTTAATGATTCTTCTATAAAATTTCATCTTCATTACATTCATTCACAGTCTGATGAATGATTTCTGATTCAGGTTTCGATAAATGACGAGTTGCAACCACTAAGCCCGCCAATTCATTTTCAGTAAACTCATCGTCCAAATCTGTTTAGCAAAATCAAAATTAACAAAAAGGATCTATAGGATTCTCTGAATTAAGATCTAGTGATCTAGTGATTCAATTAGCAAATATGGACTGAACACATAGTCTAGATTTAATATGGCAAACAGTTTTAAACAGGAAACGTTATCCTGATTAACAAAAAAATTGAATTCTGGCGTTTACACACTTAAAATGATGTCCATTTAAGTACTTTAGTCCATTAAAGTAGTTTCTTATGTACTAGAAAGTACTTACAGTTTATTGCGATAACATTTCTGTTGATTACATGTTCTGAAAAGGGATTCAAATAACTTAATTTGTCTGTTTTATAGCCAGAATAATCATCAAATGAGGGTTCAGAGTACCAGTTTCAATTCCCATATCAATCGTAGTGCCAGTGTTCATTGTCAGATCAGTCTTAGGAGGGGTCGTCGTAGTGCTAGTGTCCATAGCCAGGTCATTTGATTAAAATCGGAGTATCACAGGATTTACAACCAGGTCACAAATTTCACAGAAATAAAAACAAGAGAAGAGATACGCCGCCATACCTAACGATTAGACCGATGCTAACCTGCCGTTGCATTTACTACAACATTTTTTTTTATAAGTAGGTATTATCTCGGAGGCAATATTTACGTGTACACTTTTTCTAAGAAGGATTAATCTGAAAAAGCCAAAAAAAATGTCAACACATTCTATATTTTTGAAAACAATAGGCAAATGAACCGACGCTGTGCACTTTTATGATCGAAAGACAAAAGAATAGCGGGCGGCGAACACTCAAAAAATATCCTTATCTATTGTTCAATGTTAAAAACATTGAAACGCACAGCTGCAAAGATTATGTATATTGTATGATTTTCGGAATATTTTTGAAATGTTTCTTTATAATTAACCGACACAGTTAATACAATTAACCAAAAAATGTTTTGGTGAAACTTAAAAGCACCGATAAATTACCGCCTTATCTTTATTTCAATGAATACAAAATAGGTGATATGACGCTTGTTCAAATCTACGGTCACCTTTATAATTACAAAAAGTCGGAACCGTTTACCACTTTAATCCTAAAAGCGGCGTTAACGGCTTGCTTACAAAACACATTTTCCCCTGCACTTGGACAAAGAAGCACGCGCGAACCAAAAATTACACTTCCTCGAGCGCCATCGGGCGCAACGTATGTGCCCTGTGCCAAAATATACTAAATCACGACATAAAAATTTCAAAAAATTACAATGTGTAGTTTCATTAAAATTATTAAATTCTGCATTTAAATAAAAATATTTGAGTAAATAGAATTAACTTTATCTCAAGTTGAACTTCAATGGCTATTTCTATATAATAAATGTATGAAAAAAGTATAAAGCATGAATTAGATCCTTTTATTTAAATCCTTGACTATCTTTTTTCAGTAAAAATAATATTGTAATATCCTTTTTAGTATGGTTTTTATTGAAAATAGTACGAGCGCCGGCCGGCGTCCTCGGCGCCTGGGGTTATGTTTTTAATGGACGCATACGTTGCGCCCGTGGCGCTGAATGGGTTAATATAGAAACCAACGCCTCCACCTTTTGATTTAATACACTCCGCTGAGCGCGGCGAGTGACGCAGCCGGTAACCGGGTACCGTCGGTGCCCGCACCTCGTCGCCGCCTCGAAGCCAGGTTTCATTGATCGCTATAATATCAGGAGCTATGCGATCAACCGCAACTAAAAATTCGTTATGCCTAGTACCGAGGGAACCGGCATTAAAGAGACTAACTGTGAAAAGTTTGTTATTCATTTAAATATAAATATATATATTTTTTAATTGAAATTGTGTAGTGTTGCTGTAAGTGTAAAAAAGGGTTATAACATAAAATATTATAATATGATACATTAAAAGTAGATTTGTACAGATATATAAATAAAAGGCAAGACATTGACGGCATGCGATCACATGACGAGCCAAAACCAATCACACCCACTAAGGCAAAGCAAAATATATAATAATTAGCTAAGAGGCAAAAATAAGAACATAAAAAAAGCATATTACTATGTTGTGCATATATTATACATATAAACCTTCCTGTTGAGTCGATCTATCTATTAGAAACCGCATCCACTCACGTTGCGTATTTGTAAATATTTAAGCATATACCTACAGCGACAGACAGCATAAGGGACTTTGTTTTATACCGTACTGTGATAAAACATGGGTATAATGGGTATATTAAAACCCGAGCGCAGTGAGAGTTTTAAAGGTTTGAAACTTGAACAAGGGAAGGTTATAAGAGCACCCGAAACGGAACAGCATTTTTCAATTATCTCAGCCGCAAAAGTCTACTGCTGGACATAGGCCTCCCCCACAAATCGCCACAACGACCGGCCTTGAACGACGCTCATACATTGTCAATAATTTTTCAAGTTTTCAGAGATAAATCAAGAATGATTAGTGTGTGTGTATGTTCACCTGTATGGGCGTGACGCTGTATCTGCTGAACAGCTCGGCCTGCCAGGAGGAGGTGAAGCTGTCGCAGGCGAGGTACACGCCCAGCAGCAGGAAGCCCGACAGCGTCATCGTTGACGACGCTGCTGGTTGCAGGACAACATTTCATTGTAAATTTGTTTATAAAGGGTTGTAGATATTGTACTCGATAGCGCTACATTCAAGGCTTTTGAGTTTACTCGCTCAAGTTTAATCTTGAACAAGCCGGGTTTTCGGGTCGTTTCACATTATAGCTTGGCACAAACACCTTAAAAAATAATGGGGCGCCACTTTGTACGTAGACTTAGTAATTTTTATTAACTTTCACCCCAAATAAAACACAATTTAAGACCAAAGTTAGTCAAATTCAACCAATTCATGATCTGTATCAAGAATAATTTTAGCGCGGACATCACTAGTATATAGAGTGTGAGTCACCTGCGAGCTGGTCCCGGGAGCCGGTCACGAACAGCACCATGCCGAGCGAGGCGGCGGCGGCGGCCAGGTACTCGCGCGGTCCGACACTAGCGCGGACATCACTAGTATATAGAGTGTGAGTCACCTGCGAGCTGGTCCCGGGAGCCGGTCACGAACAGCACCATGCCGAGCGAGGCGGCGGCGGCGGCCAGGTACTCGCACGGTCCGACACTAGCGCGGACATCACTAGTATATAGAGTGTGAGTCACCTGCGAGCTGGTCCCGGGAGCCGGTCACGAACAGCACCATGCCGAGCGAGGCGGCGGCGGCGGCCAGGTACTCGCGCGGTCCGACACTAGCGCGGACATCACTAGTATATAGAGTGTGAGTCACCTGCGAGCTGGTCCCGGGAGCCGGTCACGAACAGCACCATGCCGAGCGAGGCGGCGGCGGCGGCCAGGTACTCGCACGGTCCGACACTAGCGCGGACATCACTAGTATATAGAGTGTGAGTCACCTGCGAGCTGGTCCCGGGAGCCGGTCACGAACAGCACCATGCCGAGCGAGGCGGCGGCGGCGGCCAGGTACTCGCACGGTCCGACACTAGCGCGGACATCACTAGTATATAGAGTGTGAGTCACCTGCGAGCTGGTCCCGGGAGCCGGTCACGAACAGCACCATGCCGAGCGAGGCGGCGGCGGCGGCCAGGTACTCGCACGGTCCGACACTAGCGCGGACATCACTAGTATATAGAGTGTGAGTCACCTGCGAGCTGGTCCCGGGAGCCGGTCACGAACAGCACCATGCCGAGCGAGGCGGCGGCGGCGGCCAGGTACTCGCGCGGCGGGTGCGCGCGGCCCGACACTAGTGCCGACATTATTAGCACTGGGACTAGTTTGCACGACTTTGATAGTACCTGAAAATTTACATATTTGTTTCCCACAGGATTGGCCGGAGAACGCACAGGAAAGGTATACTTAGAGAGAGGAAGGAGAGGCCTTTGCCCAGCAGTGGGACACAAAAGAGGCTAGGTAAAAAAATTCCAAAGGCTAATCACGAAATGAGTGTTGGCCAGTGGCAGATCTTGCAGTGATTGCGAAGGGTTTTTGAGAATAAGTTGTACAGTTACATTAGTAACCTATTTTCAGAATCAGAAGCCCAGCATATTTTGACTTCCTCAAGGCTTTTGATACCGTGGACAATGTTGTGCTCCTTGCCAAGGTGGTAGACATTGGACGCACTCATTCATAAAAATTGTTCGCAAGCTACTTGAGTAACAGGCGTCAAAAACCAAGAATTAACCGTACTATTCGTGAATCTTTCGGGCGGGAGTTAGTCAAGGTAGTAACTTGGGGCCTCCAGATCTTTGGATTATGGTAAACGATCAACTTATTTTTTATTGTCTTATAGGATATGTAAATCTATTGGTTTTCCTGAAAAAAAGTTTTTTTCACATGATTTCTTAATTTAAATATAATTCTAAAATCTTTAAAACTTTTGCATTCATTATAATACTTAGATTAGTTGCAACATTAAACTGTATTAAATCTAACTAACACTAAAATTTGGTCCTTCAATCCGGATACGCAGAAACCTATTATCATCTGCAGCCTGTAGCGCCCCACTGCTGGGCTAAGGCCTCTTTCTTAAAACCTATAGAGAGAAAAAACCAATAACTCACCTGCGTAGGGAAGTTGACGTACTTCAAAGCTTCATACTGGCACCAGGCGCTCATGACATTAGTGAGGGCGCAGTAGGAAAACTTGTACAAGGGAGCTTGAGGGGTAGGGACTGCGGTGGCGGGAGGGGGGGAAACTGCTAAACGGGCCGAGGCAGCTAAAAGGGCGCCTAGGCGGTTGATGAACACTAGGAACTGCGAGTCCGCGAAGCGGGTTAAGCTTCCGTCTGGCATTATGTAGTCCTGGAAAGAAAGGTGGGGACTTAGTAAATTGTTTTTTTGTTGGTGACTTCTTTATGCGATCATTCATGTTTCTATACTAAAAATTACTGGGAAAAAGAGATTTTAAAACTGTTGATTAGACTGGGAGGAATATAGATAATGTGTAATTATCTTCATCGCAAGGATTCTAATTTAAGGCAAGTTTCAAATTTCAAGTTCAGAATTCATTTATTCAATCTCTAATCGACCGTCTAGTAAACTAAAATACTTAACATTAAATTATAGTATCCTATACTGCCTGGGGCTCTCCCCATGCGACTCCAGTCGAGCAATGTGAACCTTTATGCCACTGGCTTACAACACAAGCTTGCTATCCTAGCTCGAAAAAGTAGCCTCATCTATCTCGAACATTATAAAGCACTGTTTCATCACACACCCCTCCCCCGCTCACCTGCGTCATAATCTTTTCCTGCAGCAGTCCCCAAACTAAATAGGCGCCCATCAGACCAAAGAAGCAGAACGCAAGCTCGGCACCCTCGCGCGCGGCGGACTCCGGCGCCCGAGGAGGCCGCGCCTCCGCCGGCCGAGACGCGCCGCCGGAGAAACACGCCGACAAGGTGCGCGAGACGAGCGATGGGTTCGCTGAGTGGAGTTGAACCATATTTAGAGCTACTTGAATAGATACCGCATTTCACTCAGAAACGCATACAAAGACGTATAGTAAAACATCAGTATACATCCTAAACCGACAATATTTAGAGCTAGCAGACCCCCAGACAGGAAAAATGCGGAAAGATTCGACAAATAGTCCGCCATGCTAACAGGCGCCCATCAGACCGAGGAAGCAGAAGGCAAGCTCCGCCCCCTCGCGCGCGGCGGACTGCGGCGCGGCCGGAGAAACGGGAGACGAGCGATGGGTTCGCTATGGGCGAAGACGATTCTTATTTAGAGTCTTTGTCATAGATGTTTCTTGAATCATGTTAGCCCCTTAATATGAAATAGGAAGAACCTGCATCTAGGGTGCGAGAAAACACATACAAAGACGTATAGTACATCCCAAACCGGCAAACGACGACCAGCGCTGGTAGCATGAGCGACCATTTGTCGAATCTTTCTGTCACTTTTGACATCTAAATGCGGCAAAATGCATGGAAATGATGGTCAAAATTGCCAGAAAGATTCCACAAATAGCCGTCATGCTACCAGGGCTGATAGACCCCCTTCAGACTTATTAAGCAGAACGCGAGCTCTGCCCCCTTGCGCGTGGCGGACTCCGGAGGAGGTACAAGTATATTCTGTTTATGTATACTCGTGAAAACATTTACTGGCTTATGTGTTTAATGACTGTTTTAGTTTATAACATTTTTGTTAAAAATCTGTATATTTTCCTCAAATCATCAATAATATAAAACTCTTCCGTTACTGACTGACTGACTGACTGACAGACAACGCAGAGCCGTAAGTACTGTGCGTAGCGGGCTGAAATTTTGCATGTAGGTTCCTAAGGGAGTGTAGGTGAGCACTAAGAAGGGATTTCCCGAAATTCCCACGGGAACGGGAAAAAACGGGATTTTTGTGTTTATGAGAAATCTACGCGGGAAAAACCGCGGGGCAGCCTCTAGTAAATAAATAAATACCTAACGTCTTCAAAATCAACATAATTTAAGCAGGAAGACGCCCACTGCTAGACATAGGCCTCCACTATAAATCTTAACAACGACCGGTGTTTTGTTACAAAGCAAAGAATAACTTTGACTGCTCTTCCAGAGTTTAGTACCTATTTCAGTATTTATTTTTTATAGTTTTCCTACTGCCCGCCAGGGGCGCTGCATCGATATTCATACCAAAATTGATCCGTGGCTCAGTTGGCAGTGATGTGGACTAAGAAGCGTGTGCACCCGGGTTCGATTCCCGGGCGGGGCGAATATTGATATGATGAATATCGATGTTTGTGTCCGGTCTGTGTGTGTTTCGGGCACGGAAAAAAAATTTTTTTCAAGAGTGGCGCCACTGTTCGCGTAAAAGGACTCTTAATTCAGGTCTTGTACGAAGGCTAAGTAGGTAGGCTACCAAAATAACTAACAAAAGAATTAAATATTGACTTTATTTTTTAATAAAAGTGGGTTAAACTGAAATCTTAAATTAAAAGGTAAAAGAGACGGGTCTGTTTGGTAGTTGATAATTTCTGAAGTAATAGACGTAGAGAAATAAATCTAATACCAATTTGGAGAACAATTCAAAAGCTAACAATAAAACACAAAAAATAAAAAAAGTATCTGCATTTTTTTTGTGAAATCTTTGAAAAACCGTAAAAAATGTACAAAAAAAAAATTTTTTTTTGGTTTATCATCTTTAAA